>JABCMJ010008233.1:0-27762 GCA_014822125.1 Arbutus unedo
AAACTTGGTCAAAGTATATGGTGGTTGACATTCCACTGGTCAGGTATGATCTTTCCATTTTTGTTATGTTTATTACTTCATTGTTTTCTTACATTGAGGACACTGCAAACTTTAAGTTTAGGGGGGGGGGGGGGGGGGCAAAATTTGGTGTGTGTTTAACATGTTTTGATATACTTTAGTCTAATCTCCCTTGTTACTATTAAGTCAAATGGCATATGTCTAACTATATTTTGAATCATGCATATTATGAGCTTCAAAGTTGTTATCCTACTTTTTGTGTATAAGCATGAATTTGGTTGAACAAGTTAGAGCTAGAATGAGCATGTGAGTGAAGATTGACCTACAAAGAGTGGAGATTTATTTTTGTCACTCATATCCCATGTATTCCACTTGAACTCATTGTTTAGTTTGTTCTAATGAATGCTATATGCTATGCCATGATGAGATATACAAAGACATTGAGTTGAAATTCGTAATATGACACTAGAAATGATACAAGGTCATGTTCTATGATTAAAACCACATATGAGTCTCCTAGACCTTAAATTTTGAACCATTTCAAGTCTCCATCTTCTTGTATAAAACCATAGGTAGCCGGTCATATAAGGTGTTAGAATTGTATGATATGTGTGTGGTTTTCAAGGAGCCAAATAACCTGAAAAACATCTGGATATTTTTCTCTAAAAACATCCGGACAAAAGTCCCAAACATCCAGATGTTTCCCTCTAAAAATGAACCAACCCATTGAACATCCAGATATACCTTTTTTTATCTAAACCAATTGAAAAATCAGAGCCACCCAACATCGGATTAACCCTTAAAAACATTCGGATCTTTCATTCTCCCGACCATCCATCCTTACACCAAAGCCATCAAACATCCAGATGTTCTTGAAAAACATTTAGATAATCCATCAACACAGAAAAACCCATTTTAGCCAGAGACACTGAACATCCGGTTGTGTCTAAACATCATTCGGATGTTTTCACCAAAATTCCAAACAAAACCCTGAGCCTATAAAAAGCCAGCGATTCATATTCCATTTCACGCGACATTTGAACTAGAGGGGTAAATAGAAATTTTTGGCGATTTGAACCGATGTCCACTCCCACCACTGCCGACCACCACCGTCCTCCTTCCTCTCAAATTTTTGCACCAAAGCAGAACAAAGATCTAGGGTTTGGATTGGAATCTTTTTGGGGTAAGTTCCTCCACCACCTTTGTGAAGCTTTTAGTTGTTGATAATGGCTAAGAGGAAGGATAAAGAAGTTAAAGATACCCCCATAGAGACCCACAATCTGATAGTGAATACCAAGAGAGTGGGTCTGATTCTGATGAGGAAAATGGTCTTGATGAAAACTTGGATCCAGCTGTAGCAAGGAGGTTAATAGATGAAATAGAGATAGTACATGTAAGAGAGGGGTCCTCTAGAGGAAAACCAACAAAATCCATACAAAAACTCGTCCCTAGGAGAAAAACCACTAGAACACCTAGTGCTCCACAATCTGTGAGGCAGGATTCATGATTTAGGAAATGAGAGTGACTCCGAGGGAGAGGTGAGAGTTTTTGTTACTCGAAGTCAAGATGACAATTTGGAAAGAAAAAGGGAAAAGGAAAGCCAAAGCTAAATCTAAAAGCCAACCAAAGTCCAAACCTTCCAAACCAACCCGAGCCAGTAAAAAATAAAAACAACCTTTTGAACCTCCTAAAATCAAGAAATCCCAAGCTAAGAAGCAAAAGAAATAAAGGGTTGAGGAGAGTAAAGTAGGAGAAGAAGAAGAAGTAGATGGAGAGAGGAAGAAGTGGGGGAAGAAGTTGGAAGACAAAAACATTACCTGCGAGCGTCAATTGAATAAAAACAGTAATTCAATAACAAATAAGGTGGTGATGGAAGTACAAAGACGTCAGTTGGATCGATTTTTCAAAGTTGTAGAAGAATATGTGAGGGAGCTTGTTGAGACTTTCTACGCTAATATAGTTTTGAAAGAAAAAGAAAGGGAGAAACCTAGACTTGAAAGCAAAGTTAGGGGGGAAATCATTTGGATAGCACTGGGGAGAATTTCAGAAAATCTCGAGTGTCCAATCCCTGACCTCAACACAGTTGATATCCCTAGGTCTCCTCCACCTTTGACAAAAAATTTTATGCCTCCCTAGTATGTGAGGATCCTTCTACCTTCAATGGAGAGTTTATGACCAAGCATTAAAACCAGAATACCGATTGCTGAATAAAGTGGTGAAATACAACATATACCGCTTAGCCCAAGAAGAGTAGCCATCACCACGAACTATTTGGTTTATGCATGCAATGATGAATGGCGCAATGATTGATGTTGAAAAGGTTATTTTTCAAGAAATGTATTTTTTCACGCAAACAAGGGTCAAGGCAAACATGATTTTTCCAGCCATGATCACCCATTTTAGTGAGGAGCAAGGTATAGAGATTTTTTAAACCCAAATAACCAAGGGATGCCCATGGCCCATTAATGCTATTTTTGTGAACAAAAGCTGAGCCAATTCTCAATCCGCAGCCTAAAAAGCAAGCAAACCACCACCTCCACTACCCATGAAATATCTCATTTTACCTCACCACCTATGCCATCCCATACTCGACCAAGCCACATTAATGAACCACCATTCCATCAAACTCCACCACCCATCTGAGCAGTGGATCAAAGAAATCTATGTGAAGCAGAACACCGTCGTTGAAACCCAAAAAGTCACCTTTATGGAGATAAGGAAAGAAATGATTGAAAATGTCAAATTTCGAGCAAAAATGTGGGGTGTAATAAGGATCTAAGCAAGGGTGAATGCACAACTGTTTAAGGTTAGTGAGGAGTTGTCAAAAAAGAAGTCTGGAGTGGGAAATGAGAAGGAAAACGAGAAAAGAAGAACAAATGTGGTGATAGAAGAGATAAACCTGGAGGACGTGGTGGATGTTGATAGTTCAGACAATGATTTAGGGAATGACATTGACATTGAGGCTTTGCTGCGTAATTTGAACAAGAGGAAGGATGGTGTTGGGAGTATCAGAGACTTGATAGTTTGAAAACCCCCACCCGCCACACCTTGATATTGCACACCGATATCACACATAGTTTTTGTGGATTGCTGATTAGACGACATGTTTTTTGGAGTAGTCGTGTCAGTTGCAGTTTGTAGATGTTCCACAATAGTTGTTAAAATTTAAAATTTGTCGTTGTAGTATGAAGCCTTGGGGGTAGTTAGGTGAAATATCGTCTCAAGGGTAGTCTTTCTTGAACTATGTATATGAGATGGTACTTGTTTCGCAGTCTAACCATTTTTTTGTAACCCATGGTCATTATCAACTGAATACAAAGTCCTCAGTTGATCTCATATTTGTTTTGAAATCAATTTAATTGTGTTTCGCATACTTGCATGATTAATAGCTTGGCATATTCATCCCTTGCTAATTGTAGATACTTCATAGTTGAGAATGCGCTGAATTCATTGAAATGCATGGTCTTTTTGTCACTATTGCATTGTTGTTGCGTATGTTGTGCGATGTGACTTGAATTCTTGGAGTGAAATTCTTTTGGACAGATTACAGTGAGATTTGGAATCAAGGCTCATATTGATTTTTCAATAAACTTAGAATGTTCAGTTAAATTCATGACATGGTTGCACAAAAAAGAAAGGTAGTATGTATTCCATATGTATCGGTTGGATGAAATAAGGAACATGCATATGCCAATAATGTCAATGTACAGGGGAGACTTTGCCAAAATTTTGTGATTATCTTAGTTTTTTATTCCTAGGGACTAGCAACGTACCCTCAAGTTGAGAGGTGTGATTAGCACACATATTTGTATATCCTATAGCTTGGCGAATTAGTTTTAGACTTGCATTCATGATTAATTCTAAGTTTTTGACTGATATTGTATGAAAGGTATGTTTCTCCTTATTATAGGAAAAATAGTTTAAAAGAATATTCTGGGAAGTCTTCTTGACTCCCAGATGATCTATGAAGTCATCCCGAGGTCGGAGCAAAGCGTTGACGCCATTAAAGCTCGAGAAAGAAGCAAAGAAGTGTCCAAAAAACCAAGAAAGTGTTGTTGTTGAAATTGATGCCAGAAAGCAAGAACATACGGATGAAGTCTTCAAACATCTAGATGATGTGTCTGACCAATGATGGACCCAGAAGCCAAAGAGCAAAAACATCTAGATGATCTCTAAACACATCCTAATGATCGGAAGATATCCAGCCAAGTCTAAAGGAAATAGAGACGGAAAACATCTGGATGAAAGTCATAGAACATCCGAATGTTCTATATTGACAAGGTAGAAGTCAGAATTCTAGAGAAGACAAACATCCAGATGAAAGCTATAAACATCCGGATGTTGATCAAGCAGGCCAAACCACATCAGAGACCAAAGGCACTGAAGATCCAGATGTTTTAATAGAGCAAACCAACATCTGAAGAAATCCAGATATAGAAGAAGCAGGTAAATGCAGAAGAAGGAAACATCCGGATGAAAGTCCCAAACATCCGGATGTTTGGAAGACAAACTAAAGACTATAGAAGGCAGAGGAGAAAAACATCCGGATGTTTCCCAATAACATCTGGATGTTCTGTTCGGAACCTAGCCACTTTTGTTGACTTTTCAAAGGTAACTTTTGAAGCTTTCAACCATCTTTTTAGACCATTTTTCAAGGGGAATACCTCAACCACTGCACAGACCAATCAAGTAAACTTACTTCAACCAAACCAAGGGCCAAGTAATGATTGAAGTTTTCTCTTTAGCAAAACTTAGAGGCTAAGTAAGATCTTTAGATCAAGTTGTTTTGATTCAAGAAGAGACAAAGCTAGCTTTCTAAAATGAGGACTTCCTGATAGTTTTTGATATTGATTTTGATAGACAATTTAGATAGAAGTTTTTTGATATACAATTTTAGATAAGGAGAGATAGCTAGAGATAAAAGTAGAGAATTATCTTAAATATGTTTTAGTTGTTCAAGTTTTGTACTTCAAAAGTTAAGCTTTATTTTGTTGTTATCTTGCACTCTTACTTTCTACTAAGCAAGTAGCAAGCTGTCTTCACATTGTATTTCATTATTAAGTGTACTTCTTCAATTCAAGTGAAAGTTTCAAATCCAATTCTATTTTTAAACCATGTTTCCTAAACTTTCTCTTTTGATTTCAATGTTCTATTTAAGCTAGGCTAAATTTAGATGGTCTAGTCATGGGATGATCTTTCATCTCATGGCTTGAGTATGGATATTTTCTCAAATGATTTCCATAGCATGTAGAGGGTAAGTGGAGTCTCAATCTCAGAATCTAGAGTAGAGTGTTATAGTTTTAATTGGTTATGTCCGAAATTAATTATGGTATATCCAATATTTGATTTCATGTTCTTCATATCTAGACTTATTGTTTAGAGGACAAAGTTTACCTCTTTTACATATCTTAGTCATGATTAGAATTTCAAAGATTAATTTTTCAATTAATGTTATAATGATTTGATCCTAGGATTGAGTAATAAGAAGGAGATATCCTCTATTTAACTCAGAGAAGAAGTAACCTCCATGACTATGCCTGTTTTTTTCCATTAACAAGTTTTGTGATAGTGTTTTGTTTTAGGTTCTAATTCTCAAATCCAAATTAAAAGGAGTGGCGTCCTAAGCGCTAAAATTTAGTACGAAAGCGTTACTAACTCAGGAACTAGCTTGCCTGTGGATCGATACCTGGACTTCACTATTGTACAATTCATAAGAAGAAGAACAAAGCTTAGATTTGTAATCTTCGACCGTGCCTAGCGCTGTAACGATGTACTAAGTTGGGACCGATCATTTATCCAAGTGGTTAATAACATTTTTTTTAGATGATTTTTTCACTTTCGGTCATATTTTATAGTATAAAACTAATTACTCACATTAAAAATGAATAACTCTAAATTTTTTGACAAAAAATGAAATAATCGTAATAGTCTAGTTTAGACTCATTTGGAGGGAAAACTTGAACCAAACCAGTGTATTTATTTTTTGATTTGAAAATCAAAATTGAACAAAACTAATCCGGTCTAGCTTGTTTTGGTTTGCTCGATTTTGGTCCAATTTTTAGTTTAAGAGTTTGATTGGGCTACGAGTAGACCAAATCAAATGAATTTGGTAAACAAATAAACCGCTAGGTCATGAATGAACATTTAATGAGCCAAGTCTGATGTTAAAAACATAAGATATCATCCAAGTATCTGCAATCTAAAAAATATTTATTAAGTAGCAAATTGATTATTAATATATTTAAAAAATTAATAAAAATATATTGCAAGTGCTTCGAGGTGTTCAAGATTATAAAATTAAAATCGAACTGAACGCTTTAAAATAAACTAAAATAGATCAGATCGAATCAAATTAAATTAATTAAAAAATGGGACCAAGTCATTAATTTACGCCCAATTTGGCATGACTTACTTATTGATTTTTTTTTGTGTCTATTTAATATTTTGCTTTTATTATTTTTATCTTAAATTTTTGTAAATTATTAGTCTATTTTAACAAAAAACATTTAAAAAGTATAAAATTATGTCTGAAAATTAAAAAAATTTATTAAAGACGATGAAAAAAAATTTAATTTTTGAAATTTCTGCCTTTTTTAATTTTTTTTTCAAATTTAATTTATTCTTCATAATTTTTCTGAAACCTCAAAAAAATTGCATAAAATTTTCAAATGAGGACCTTGGTTTTCTAATTTGGTTTGGTCTTTCGGTTCTAATTTTTCTGAAGCCCCCTGGAGGCTTTATTCTCTGTCTCCCCCCTGCTGCGTCAGTCGGCTTTGGCGACCGCGGCGAATTCACAAAACCTATGCTTACTCTTCTCTCTCCCTCACTCTCAGAAACACCGAAACATGATCACCTCAATTCCTCCGACCGCATACCAATCCCTCTCTCTTCTCTCCACCACTTCGGCCGCCTCCGCCTTCCCCCACCGTCTACCTTCTTTCCTGCTCTTACCATCTCATCCGGGCCCTAAACTTTCTCTCATCTCCACCTCCGCCTCTCGGTGCTTCCACCGCGTATCGGGACCTCTCAAATCCTTCCCCGTCGCTGTTAAAGCCACTATGATGGCCAATTCCGTCCCGGTATGTCCATTGCGCTGATTCATTTTTTATGTGCTCGCATTATTGTAAACTACACCTTGGGTTATATGGATTTGTGTTTCTTTTGGTTCTAATTGAGTAAATTTTTTAACTAAAGTTCCCTTCCATTGTTTTATCATCAGGGACTTTAATTTGTTCTTCTAATTGAAAGTGTGCTGACTATCCAGTATTTTTTTTTGGATTTACGGCTTATCCAATCTCCACTTGGACAACCCCTTGGGTTGCTGACTATCCAGTATATACATAGACATGAAGTTCTGAACTTCTTACTGTTGGTTATCATTGCGAGGGTGGAGCCATTCATATAAATTAGAGAACATTAGCGTCAGGAAAAGAATCTAAGCAATCATAGAGAGGTGATTATCCCTAATTATTGTGCTTCTGACGCAATTAATGGTTATTTATACTGTTCTCATTTCAATAAAGAGGGACTTAGCTTCGAGTGGCGCACTTTGTGATCTGTCTAGAACTGCAAATTACATGAAAGATGTATTGATAGTACTTTATTTGCAAACAGCAAATTGAAATCAACCGTACTGAATTCAAGTGTACATTGAACGTGGAAGTGACTGATGTCTACAGCTGACATCAGATCTTCAAGTTATATTTGTTCTCTGCTGAGTTGCTTGCAATGTAGTTGACTAGCAAGGACGTCCATCTATAATTGGAAATTAGGCAGCTCTAAGTGTTTCCTTGGAAGTTACGCAAATCGTGCATTTCTTCACCTGAGCCAAGAAACACAGACACAGACAAGGGTATAGACAAGGATACGAATAGTGATACATACATGAGAAATGATAATTTCCAACAGATCAAGATCTCGATATCTTGGCCCCGCAAAAGGTTAAAAAAAAAAGGTATTTTATGTACTTTTCTTCATTATGTATTGAATTGTGCTCATGAAGAGCCAAAAATAGTGGAAACCAACACTAATCCAATATAAAAGGAAAAACTAAGTTTGAATAATTAATGGAAGTTTCATCTAAAGGCAGAGGCAAAAGTTATAATCAGAGGTATCATTATGGTCCAAGCAAAACCCCTAAATGTCTTCTCTGGCTATCTGTGTCCATATCATCTAAACAATTCCAGGCATTCCAAGGAAGGTTAACTACTAGGGTGAATAAAAAATTCCCGGCATATGAAAGAAGCATTAAAATGTTGGGTTTATATGAATTACGCATTCCCAGCTTCAGCCTATAAAAATCTAACCAATAAGTATATAAATGAACAGAAAATATAGGGTTCATATGAGCGTAGGGAGGGATGAACTTACAAAGAGAAACAAAGAGCGAGTAAGATCTGCAGTAGTCATGTAACCTGCAGGCTTTCTAGAAGGAGAGAAGAGATATGAACTATGATACATTGACACCTTGCGATGGTCACTTTCAGGTGTTTGACTCTTGTCAGATGCCAATACTCTTCAAACACACATCCAACACGCAAATTCGAAGTGTCGTGATTTTTTTTTCAGACTTTTCGATTTGGACTGGCAGGATACACTCTTGGACACACTCAAGACACGCTAGGATACTCTCAAGATCCTCGCGAGGTACGTCCATTGTGTCAAACAAAATAGTAAGGTTTAGTTAAAGATTAGGGTTGTCTTTTTGTGTGTGTGTGAGAGTTTTATAGTTTATGATGATATATGTGAATGATCATACACATTGTGTTGAAATACTTTTGTGAGTAGTGTATGACAATTTATTTGATGACCTGTGTGCATAAGGCATTTAGCGTGTCTTTATTATGATTGGAGTTTCATTTTGTAGTCGCATAAGTCATTCCCTGCTTGGGGACTACTTCTTTTATTATTTTCAGTATATGCTACAAATAAATAAGTATAGTTTTTTTAACATGTGCCCAACATGTCGTGCCCCTATTTTTGCAACTCTTAGCGTCAAGTCATATCCGTGTCTGTGCTACTTAGGGTAAGAGATTACGGGGATAAGAAACGGAGAGGAAAGAGATAGAGGCGACAAAGATAATATCTCTTGTTGACGAGGGACAAGTAGCTCTTTTATGGGAGAAGGGGATGGTTAGATTGCGATTCTGTGAAGAGAGAAAAAGAAAAGTTGGTTTTGCGTGTTAGGGCTTTTGGTCTTGTGTAGAAGTTTTTTTTATCAAGTTTGACCGTTACGTTTTAAAGTTACATCTAGCCCCTAAAACAATTTTGTGCCTTGTCTGAATTAGAACACACCTGTCACTAATTTCTCCACCTCTACGTATCAATAAAATCAAAAGGTCACTTTCCTTCTTTAAGTATTTTTGGTATGTCCCTACCGTGTCTGCATCCCATACATGCCAAAGACGTGCATGGGGATCAGGTAGGTGTGTCAGTGCTTAATAGCCGACCTATATCAGCTGATTAGAGGGAATATGAATTGTTCTCCCGTTCGTCTGCATTCAGCATGCTCAACTGGACCTACAAAACCTGGATATAACATGGACACCTGCTAGGTGTCCTCACACCTCATGCCTCATTTTTTTAATTCATTACTGCACCTACCTTTTGTAAGAATATGTTATGTGGTTGGCATATATGTTTCTGTATAATTAATAAAGGTACGATAAGTCTTCCTCTTAGTTGATCACATGTTTGTTTGACTTGCTTGATTAATTTTTGAACAATTTTTCTTTTATCATTGCTGCAGCCAAGAAATGGAGTATATACTGTTGGGGATTTCATGACCAGGAGAGAGGATTTACATGTGGTAAAGCCTACAACAACAGTAGATGAAGGTATTGCTGGAGCTTCAGGTCTGTTTCCTATGTCACTCGACATGTTTCTATCCTTATCTAACTTCTCTACCTTTGTGTGAACAGCTTTGGAACTTCTAGTTGAAAACAGAATTACTGGCTTCCCTGTAATTGATGACACCTGGAAATTGGTAGGTTTTCTTCTTTTAGCTTTCTTATCTCATGCTGCTTGTATGATGTAGCATATTGCATTGTTTAAGTTGAATAAAAAACACTGAAATCATTATGGATTTCCTAGTTTTTTGTTCGTGTCCTATGCTAACATGTCAATGTCTAGGTCTTCTTAATTAGTTTTTTTTTTTGGTGCTAAAAGTTCTTAATTAGCTCTTCTATAGACTATGAGTATCCCCTTTTCGTCTTTGATTGTTGAAAACAGTATATAGCTTGGTTTTACTAGACTAGTTAAGCCATGCTTGTCACTTGCTTAGTACAGATGAGAAAAGTTCTTTCTTTTTGGCCATTGGAAGCAATTTGATCATTTTATTTCCTAACAAGCCTTCAGGTGTAAATATGATGGCATGACCACATTTTTCAAGTTCACTTTGTTAGTGCCTTAGTTCAGAGTATGTTTGAGAGTGAAGTTTCATGTGCATCTGGAGGATTAAAGGTCATAGGACTCAACTAGGAAGAGTTCTGATTTTGGAGGCCAAGATTTTGTTTCTGGAGCTGTGTAGTGTGAACTGTGTGAATAGTACCAGCTTAATGCTGAAATGAGAAAATCCAGAGGGACAAATGTGAGATGTTAAACCATGACTTTAGGTACAATCTTGGGACAATTGGAGGAAGGTTGAAACCAGATTAGCATTTTAAAATCATTTTGTTGTAACCTTTAAACTACGTCTTTTGGCAAGAAAATCGACCATGTTAGTATTTTTTTCATTTTGTTTGTTTGGGTGACAAGAAACCCCTCCTAAAGGGTAAAACTTGCAACCACCTATGAGCCACGGATGTTGGGTAAGCCAAGGCGTTGCCAGGCCCAGCAGACTAGGAGTTGAAAACAAGACCTTGATGGGTTAAGTCTATGCTAGTGCTCATTGCTGAGCAGAGATTTATCGAACCGGAGAAATTCCATTCTCCCATAGTTTATGTAACTTTAGGAACTAAATCCATACAAGAGGTGCTACTTCATAGAAAATTTACCTTTAGAAACAAAGCAGAGTATATTTGCCTCATGACTCGTCTTTTCTTCTATGAGCACCTCTTGTATTTTGACAGAACCAACTTTTTGCGTTTTACAGAGACATTTCTGACTGCAGAGTTTAAGACATTTAGGCATACACTTGTTTATATCTTTTCTGTAACCAGTTTATCTGACGTCAGATTATGTTCTTTGTATATCTTTTCTGTAATCATTTTGTCTGTCATCAACTTATGTTCTTTGTTCTTTATCCAACACTTCGTGCATTTTAAGCAGCGTTCTAAAAATTGGCCTAGGCGGCACCTAGACGCTAGACGGCGCTGTCCCACCTCGACTTTACGTCTTGGCACAACATTAGGATTAGTCAGGGACTAGTCGCTTTTAGGTTTAGTCGTCCTAGTCGGGGACTAATCGGATCCTGCATGGAATTTTTTGGCTCATTATGTTTGACTATTTGGGATTTTACATATTAATTTCTTAATTTCATTTGGTTTTAAATTTTGGACATTGAACTTTGTTTTGGATCAGTTATTTTATACTTTCTTAGTTTTTATTGGTTACTTGAGCCTAAATTCATTCCTTTCTAGTCTTGTACAATTTCTTACTCAACTTTTGGGGGACGGGAGTAATATTAAGATAACGGAAAAGCTGACTAATTTTTAGTCCCCGACTAGTTAGCCTAGGTGCTAGGCACCTCTCTTCCGCCCGACTACCGCCTAGCTACTTTTAGAACGTTGATTTTAAGTGATGCTATCATTTCACTAAAACCATTTTCCAGGAGAAACAGCCGTGTTCAAAAATAATTTTTGGTGCAGGTTGGCCTTGTTTCAGATTATGATTTGTTAGCTCTGGATTCCATATCAGGTAACTACTAAGCTGAATTCTGAACTTGTTGTCTGATGTTGTTTTAAGGAATGTGCCAACTTTCCCTGTTGGTTGTTAGGTACTTATGTTTGCTGGTTCGGATACTTTTTCTTTTGACTTTTAACACTGGACTATATTTGCCATCATGAAATTGGTGATTTAATGTATTTTCAGTTTGTTTGAAACATAATCTATCATGTTGTTTTCGTTGGTTTTCATAATATCTCCATTATTATTCATCTTATGAATATTATGGGCAAGCTCTGTACAGTTGAAATGCATCTTTTCTTGATGGTTCAAGGATGATGTCAACCTATTTTTTTATTCTCATTTATTAGAAGATACTGTTAAAAAATCACAAAGGATCAGGTGTTGACTTAATACAAGAGGACGTGTTGCGACATGCTCTTTGATGGTTTGGAACCTAGAGAGTAGTTAATGGAGAGAGAGAGAAGGGAAAAGTGTTTTGAGTGTTAGTTATCCCTAACATACAAATATTGTTGATGTATATCCGAATAGAGAGTAAAAGAGAAAGAATAAACTTCCCTCACTTAACTAGTACTACAAAATATATAAAACTCCGCCTCAAGCTAGGACATAGGCATGCAGCTTGTTACATAATTGCTGTAAACGAGGTTAGCATGACGCCTTAGTGAAACTATCAACTAATTGAGCACTTGTGGACACAAAATGAGTAGCTATCACACAAGTGTTTACCTTTTCTCGAACAAGGTGACAATCTACCTCAATCTGTTTAGCCCTCTCGTGAAAAACAGGATCAGATGCAGTGTTAATCACTGCTTGATTATCACATGTGTTATGCACAGGACTTGCAAAATCAATGTAAAAGGTATGTCATAATGTCAATATGCAAGTTTTAATAATAAGTTTCTATCGTAATTATACAACGTAAAGTGGTGACTTCTCATGATATTTGTTCACGTGGAATGTCTTTAACTTCAGAGTAAACACTCAATGACATTCGTAGTTTTTTCCAGGGAGAAGAGTAACCAACTCCCAAGTATCATTATGAGGAAGAGTATACATTTCATCCTCTATAGCTGTCTGCCACGAAGAAATAGACAAGTCTTCTTAAACATTGTTAGGAACAAAGACTGACGAAACAGAAGTAGCAAAGGACTGAAGGGAGGAGGACAAGTGATCACAAGATGAGAACTACAAGTACAAATACCTTTGCGAAAAACAATATGAAGGGAGTCGGGTTGCTTCATCTGGCAGAGTAGAAGGAGGATGCTAAGTCAGCGTGGCACTGTAGGCGGGGGTGCTGAGGGAACTAGACTGAGGATATGGTGAGTCGGATCCACAAGTGATGAACATGGGAAAAAAGGTACGAAGTCATTAAATGTAGCATTCGTACGTACAAAGGGACGACGAAGGGAAACGGAGTAGCATTTATAACATTGATGAGTGCAAGAATAACCCTAAAACAAGCATTTGATGGAGTGGGGATCAAGTTTGTCCCTATCAGGATCAAAAGCGTGAACATATTATATGCACTAAAAAACCCTTAATGGAGCAAACAGTTAGGAATTAGCACACTATATGGTATCTAACCCCCTAAGATCGTAGAAGGTATCCGATTGACAAGACAACCGACAATGAGGACAACATCACTCCAAAAAGATTCAGGGACCTGCGTCTGAAATTACAACGCTTGTGTGACATCTAATAGGTGCAGCAACTTGCATTCGACAACTATATTTTCTTTGGAGTGCGAACACAAGAAGACTGATGAATAAACCATGGTTATCAAAGACTGTGGATAAAACATTACGAAAATGTTCACATGTATTATCAGAATGAAAGTACGAATGGGTTGAGTTTTTATTTCTATTCAAAAGGATTAGAAAATGAAGTACAATTCTGACCGCTCTTTCATAAAATAAATATAAGTTACCCGAGAGTAATCATCTACAAAAATAATAAAATACTGAAAATCAAAGCATTACAAAACATACATGGGACTCTAAATATCAGAGTGACTAAATGAAAAGGGACACACGACAATCTAACCTAGGTGAAATGAAGACACGTTGATGTTCACTGAACTCACAAAATTCACACAAAAAATCTTAATTCAACCACGTGACGGGATCATCAGTTTGAAGTTCTAGAGCGACGGATGACGATGACAACAATGATGCTATAAGGTGAGACTGAAGACTAAAAGGAAACCGAGCTAGGGGGTTTACCATCACCAAAATAGTACAAACCACCGAGCTCAGCTCCACCACCAATTGTCCTCCCCATCTTGAGATCCTGAAAAACACATTCAAGAAAAAAGCGACTGAGCAATTCAAGGATTTTGTAAGTTTACTGACAAGCATTTAAAAGGAAAACGAAGAACGTATAATGAGTCCAAAAAATCAATGAATTAAAGTTACGGAACCCAAACCTATTCCATAATTCAGAAGCAGAACCATCAGCTAAGGTGACACAGGAAGGGTGTTTAGGGGAATGGCAATTAGACGAAACAGTAGAAACATCTATTATGTTATCAAATGCACCAGAACTAATACCCTAGGGTTTCTAAGCAAATGTAGCAATGGAAGACTATGGCGTTTCAGATGGCTGTGTAGATACAAGGTGATGGTACTCATCCTCGAAGATATAACCATGCAAGAACTGGAGCTAGAAGAGCTATGCAACTATTATCCATCGTCATCAGAAAGAGTCACCTGATGGGCAGAAAGGTGACCATGAAAATTCCGACAGTACTCAAGAGTTTGATTATCACTATTGCAATAAGTGCAATGGCAAGACACACGATCAAGACCATGTCCACCTCTCACTGGCTCCTGACCACCACGAAGAACAAGAGAGAAGTTATCATCAGAGGTAGTGGTGGTCAATACAGAATGATCATGGGGCAATAGAGGAGCAGAACGAGTATCAGAGATAGAAGCCTAACAGACTCGCTAAAAACCTCACTAATGAAGGGCAAGTCCCGAGCCCCCTGAAACCGTGACTGAATAGGATCGTATGATGGAGATAGACTAGAATTAAAAGGAGTCATAGACATAGATTCTCGTTGGCATTGCATAACCTAAATGTTAGAAGAGATCGTTTGCATCATATTTGATGTTCGCAAACACTACAAAACTTGGCATAATAATCCTTCAAAGACAATTCACCAAGAGCATGTGAGAAATAAGTTTCATGAAGATTGTATGCTAAGCGTAGATTATTAACACCGGAATATACCTTATAAGGTTGACGCCAAACAAGTTTTGCAATCGGCAAGAATACTAAGGTACCACTAATCTGAGGCTCCATACTATTTCATAACTGAATACTAATCTGAGCATCCTCAGCTTTTCTGACCATATTTGGATCAGATTCCTTAGAAGGATCATCTATCAAGAAAAAATATTGTTTCTTGCCCAAAAAGTGCACCTCAACAGCTTTAGTCTTGGGAGTATATTTTTTATCAATTAATTGAATGGAAGTAATGGACATCATATCAGGAAACCAGATATCATAAACGCCAAGAGGAATAAAAGAAGCCAATGCAAAGGCACAATAACCACCAACTCAATAAACAATGAACAACCAATCACCATGTAATACATGCATCAACGGACATCCACAATGAGCAATAATATGAAAGACTAACGCAAGCTTCAATACGTAGCAAGGCACAATAAATTCGGACATCATAAATCAAGCGAACCAACACCACATACGAAAGAGAATCACCAAAATCATAATGGAAATCGCTTACTGAGTAAAGTGAATCATCAAAAAATAATTTGAAATCAACAAAACAAAAATCACAATCGGCGAGTCGCTTCTATGCTCCAAATTTGAGGTCAATGAAGCAAAAAATGAGGTCACGGAGGTCAACTGAAGGTCACACGTCTAGATCTAAGGTTGTCGAAACCAAACCTGAGTCGAGGGAGGTCAAACAATAGTCATAAGATCCAGATCTTGTCCCTCTCCAAGATCCAGATCTGAAGTCGCCGAAGTCAAACGTGAGTAGCCAGAGTCAAAACTAGAGTCAGTGGAGGGTCGGCAATGGTGGGAGCACTGATTGCATGGGTTGATGATTACAGGGGCAACGGTGGCTCACCGCTTTAATACCTTATTGAGAGAGGGAAAAAAGTGTTTTGGGTGTTAATTAAGCCGAATACAGATATTATTGCAACATATATAAAGTGAGAGTACAAGACAGAGACTAAATTACCCTCAGTTAACTAGGACTAAAACATATATGAAATAACTATCAATAGTTAGCATACCTGGTTGATTTACGAAAGTTCATGAGAAATCACACTCTAGTATGGACATTAATGTTGTACTCTCTCTCTCTCTCCCTCTCCCTCTCCCTCTCCCTCTCCCTCCCTCTCCCGGGGGGTGAGGGGTTTCCTAGGGTTAGTTTTCTTCAATTATTTAATTCGCTCAAGGATTATCCAATTTGTTCCTCAAGTTTTCCCAGTTATGGCCTTGGTTGACTATTTGTGTCTCCTTGGATCGGTGCCGAGATTGTTTCTCAGCTGCCTTTTCAACTTTTATTGCCAATTTAGCCTCATTTATTGGTGCCTATGTTGTCACAAGGTTACTTCTCTCCATTAGTTAATTAACATATCTGGTTTTCAACAATTTATGAAAACCTTCAATTGTGAAGATAAATGAATATGTATATGGATGTTATGTAACCTCTTTTAGAGTGTCCATTCTGAATTTTTGAAATGTCCATGCTCTAGAGCACCGTTGGAACTGATAGGCTATTTTCCAATTTGAGAAACAATATTTTGATGTGTTGTTTTTTTTTTTTGCTTTTTTGGTGTGGAAATCATGTTTAATAGCATAAAAAGTGAATGGCGATTAAAAGTTTTTTCATTGAGTTATGTTTTCAACTATGGCGATCCTCATTTTAATATGAATTTGTGCATCTATTCTCTCCCTTTCTCCTTTTTTTTGCACAACTCACTTGCTTTATAGAATGATTGCATTTTCAATAAACCAGTTCAGTGAAAATTTTGCTTCAAGTGTCCAACACCATCGAATGCAGGCCTTGAGTTGACCATGTCTTCTTGTTTGTAGTCGTGCACTTGTTGATATGTTGACCTTCATAAAAAGGCTCAAAGATGACAAACACACTGTATAATTGGACACATATACATAACCTACTGGGAAGGTTTTGTTAAGCTTAGATGCTTTTTTGTACCAGTGTGTCAGGCTTGGTAGTTTGTGCCACATTTTATCAAAGGTTATAATATGGAGATATAGGGTTCATGGAATAGATTTCCATTGACTGGCAGGTCGTATCGAAGCTATTCTCTTCTCTTGTATATCCTCTTCAACGAGATTCAACACATGACATGCTTGTTGTAATCCAATTGTTGCTCATCTTCAATTGTGATTGTTTGTTCTTTGAAGTCGCGTTTGTTGTGTATGTTATTGAACATTTTGTTCTAGTTAAAATGGTTCCTTTTTTTCACGATAGGTAATAAATTCTGACATGTTCATTCCATTTGTTTTTTGTTTTCAGGTGGTGGATGCTCTGACACAAACATGTTTCCGGAAGTCGATAGCACATGGAAAGTATGTTAGAGCCATGTCTGTTTAGAAGTCTTTAATTGTTATTAGTTATCAATATCCCAAAGCCAATACATCAAGAATATATGTACATATATTTACATATTTATTTAGGTACACATCCATTATTTCACTGTGGATGTTTATTGTCACTCTTTTTCCTGGAACCTCCAAGTATGTATAGTTGATACTTTCCATTTAGTGGGTAAAAGTATTACATTTGTTGCT
Organism: Arbutus unedo; assembly: GCA_014822125.1. NCBI lineage: Eukaryota > Viridiplantae > Streptophyta > Magnoliopsida > Ericales > Ericaceae > Arbutus > Arbutus unedo. The sequence goes on from JABCMJ010008233.1 coordinate 17,665, forward strand.
TACGTGGCTCAAGTTAGTTTTTTGTGAAAGTTTGATCGGTGCTCATTTAAGGCAACTATGGTTTTGCATATTGTTAGATATGTCTATTATTATGGTGTGAGGTGTCAGGTTTCATGTGTCAGGGTAGCTTAGTCTTTTTGTACTCATTCTCTCTATATACACCAATAATATGTGTAATAGGGGTTAAAACACTTTTTCCATCTTACATGGTATCAGAGATCAAAACCTTAACCCTAATCCTATCACCATAGTAGCCACTGCTGCCAGCCAATCGTCGTCTGGTCACTGTCATCAGCAAGACTGTTCCCGACATGTCTGATTGCTGCTACAATTTGTACCTAATCCCTCCTAAGTGCTGCTACTGTATTGCTATAGGACTCGCACTACAGTGCTCCTACAGTGCTTTGCTATATATAGTGTTGCGATCTGTTCTTCTCGCGATCTACAGTGATGATCATGTGATCTTCGTGATCTGTTCACAAATACTCGTGACCTGCAGTGGATCTTCACGATATCAATTTATTGTTCACCTTGCGATCTGGTCGCAATCTGTCTGAGGTTCTTCTGACTCACCGTTGCTATTTGGTATGTATTGATTTGATTCCTTGAGAATCAGTCAGTTTCTTCGTTGATCTGATATTCATATAGGTTTTAGTTAAATTTTGTTGGTTGGTTGAATCAGTTAGTTTTTTTATTGGGTTTGAGTTTCTTAGTCGGTATGTGTTTGTGGTGATCAATTGATATGTGATTTTTTGGTTGGTTAGTTGTTGGTGGTGGTTTGTGTTTTAGACTAATTGTTGTGATTTTGCTCATTATTATTTTATAACTGATTCATCATGACTCCGAATTCTGTCTTTAGTGGATTTGGTTCTTCTTCGAACCGTGGTTGTGGCTACGACTATGGGCATGAGTTTGGATTAGATGGTCAGGGTTCCAGATTGTGCACTAATTGTGGAACAACCAGCCATACAATAGAGTACTGTTGTGATTTTCATGGTTTTCCTCAAGTGCATCAGGCTACTACTTCAAAGAATACTGGACAGGTTACTCACTCCGTTGATATCGTGGTGAGTATATTTGTAGCAAAGTACAAGCACCTTGTGTCACTTTAGACTCCCTCTATACGGGCTACCTCTACTGCTATGCTTACTCAAACAAGTTCTTCCATTGCTTGTCTCACATCTTCTCCTTTTCTTACTTCTTGGGTTATTGATTTTGGTGCATTTAATCACCTTCACATTTTTCCCTCGTGGTTGTATTTTTAAAGATCAATAAACTGGGAGGAAGATTGGTGGTGGTATTGAATGTGGTAGCATATACTATCTCGCCTAGATGTACACCCTAGCTCTGTCTCTCTCCAATCTTTGGTGTCACCATCTCAGCGTCATTTTCATCTTGCTCATCCTTCCTACCGACCGTTAAACAGCTAGTTCCTTCATGTAGTTGTCTTGGTGACCTGTAATGTAAAGTTTGTGAGTTAACATCGTAGAGTGTATTTTTGTCCAAGGGTTGGGAGTCGTGTGTCGCATCCACTTCAGTTAGTTCATTCGAATATTTGGGGCCCCATGCGGGTTCTCAATATTTTTTATTTTCAGTATTATGTTATCTTTTTTGTGATTTCTCTCGTGTTACATACCATTATCTTATGAAAGAGAGATTTGAGTTATCTTTAATTTGTAAGTCATTTTACATGGAAATCAAAACCCACTTTGGTACTTGTATTAGTGTGTTTCGTTCTGATAATGTGCATAAATAATTTCATATTACTTTGTCTCAATTTTTTGATGAACATGGTATTGCTCAGAGCCCACAACAAAATGGGGTTGCCAAACGCAAGATCCGTCATTTATCTGAGGTTATGTGTGCACAGTGATTTCAAATGAAGGTTCCTAAGTCTTATTGGAGTGATGTTCTTATCGCATGCCATTTGATCAATCGTTTGCCCTCCATTGTCCGCGAGGGTCAAATACCTCATGCAGTCTTATTCCCTAACTGCCCTTTACACTCCTTATCACTTCGGATTTTTGGGCGCACCTGTTATGTTCATGCTTGGATCTTGGGCAGAATAAACTCTATCATCGGGCTATTCGCTGTGTCTTTCGCAGTTACTCTCGCACTCAAAAAAGCTATAAATGTTACTCACCGTATCTTACAGTACCTTCTTCGTCGTTTCATAGGTGCAAATGTTACATTTAATGAGTCTTTACCTTTCTTGTTGTGCACCACATATACTATTCATATATCTTAGAGTACATTTTCTATAGCTACCCTCCTATCAAATCCTTGCAGGTGTGTGTTCGTCAGCCAATAGTTCAGTTCACCTCCCAAGCACCTGCCACCTTGCCTCTTTTGTCTTGTGATCCGGAAGGTTGTTCTCCATCACCATCGCCTAACCTTCCAATTGCTTTTCGTAAAGGTACATGCACTTGCACCTCCCATCCGCTTTCTTATTATGTTTCCTATGATCATTTGTCTCCCTCCCTTCGCGCTTTTGTTGCTTCTGTTTCTTCTATTTCCATTCCTAATACTGTCAAAGAAGCCTTGTCTACACTTGAGTGGCAGTCAGCTATAGAGGTTGAAATGTCTGAGCTCCATCATAATGCCCTTTGGGAGTTGGTTCCTCTCCCGCAAGGAAAGTTTACTGTTGGTTGTCGCTGGTCTTTACTACCAAATATCATCAAGATGACTCCATTGAGCGGTAAAGGCTTGTCTTGTACCGCTTAATGGGTATACCCAAACATATGGTGTTGACTACGTCAAGACTTTCTTTCCTGTGACCAAGATTGGTTTTGTATGGATCCTTATTTCTCGTGTTGCTACTCTTGGTTGGCCCTTGTCTCAGTTGGATGTCAAAAATGCTTTCTTACATGGTGATCTATCCGAGGAGGTGTAAATGAAGCAACCTTTCGAGTTTGTTGCCCAGGGGGATGGTTCTTCGGTGTGTCGATTCTGTAAAGCTCTTTGTGATTTGAAATAGTCCACTCAAGTTTGGTTTGGAAAACTAAGTGATGCTGTTTTACAATTTGGTATGCATCGCTCTCATTCTGATCACTTTGTATCATTAGATTAAGGGAAAACACTATTGATTGTGTATGTGGATAATATCATTATTATTGGGGATGAGATCATCAAGTTATTGATTATTTGGAACAATTCTTATAGCGTCAGGTTCATACCAAAGACTTGGGCAAGTTACGGTATTTCTTGAGTACTGAGGTGGCAAGATCCAGTGACAGTATGTATTAGATATTCTGGAGGAGATTGGATTATTAGGGTAATGGCCTGTGGAGACGCCAATGGATCCGAATGTCAAGCTTTGGTTTGATCAGGGGGAGTTTCTTTCTCATCCGGACCAGTATTGTCGCTTGGTTGGCAAGTTGAATTAGCTCACCATTACTCGTCCTGATATCTCCTTTGTTGTTAGTACATTAAGTCAGTTATGTTAGCTCCACGTGTTCCGCATTGGGAAATAGCTCTTCATATTGTTAAGTATCTTAAGGCTCATCTTACATGCGGTTTGTTTTTATCGGTCTAATGGTCATCTACGTGTTGAGGCATTTATTGATGCTAATTGGGCATGATCATCATAGAAATGGACGATCGACAATCGGCTTTTGAACTTTTATCTGTGGCTATCTTGTTACCTAGAAGAGCAAGAAACAAACAGTCATTGCAAGGTCTAGTGCAAAAGTTGAGTATAGAGCCATGACTTATACTACATGCGAGATTGTATAGGTGCGGTCATTACTTGAGGAGTTAGGGTTTGGTGTGTAGTTGCCCATGCCTATGTACTATGATAATCAGACAGCAATTCATAATGCTTCAAATCCCGTATTTCATGAGAGAATGAAACATATTTAGGTGGATTGTCATATTGTTCGAGAAAATGTCAAAGATAGTGTGTTGGTTACCTCTTTGTGTCTACAGGGGCTCAGCTAGCTTATATTTTTATCAAATCTTTATTCAAACCACGATTAGAACTGTTGTGTAATAAGTTGGGACTTTGTGTATTTATTCTCCAGCTTGAGGGGCAGCGTTAGATATACGTTTATTATTAAGGTGTGAAGTGTGAGGGTAGCTTTGTCTTTTTGTACTCACTGACTCTCTATATATGGATAATGTGTGATAGGGTAATCTAGAACCCTAAAGACTTTTTCCATCTTACGCATGTTTGGTTGTTTGATTACTATGAGTTATGTTAGAGCAGCATTCCTATTCATAACACAAGTAAGATAATGTCCGCACACAATGCCCAATCTCCAGGCCATGCGACGAGCGGAAGCCTCGACACCATGTACCAGGGGAACAAGCCAATCAGACAAACAACTCTTGGTTCTATATTTGTTCGAATAAAATGCGTAATTAATTGGTCGACGTCAACTAAAAGAATGAAAAGGTTTACTACAAAGATTACACCGTTTATTTTAAAGAGTGCTCCACAGAAATATTGATCACTTGAAGACAATCCCGGTTACAGAGTTATATGCCTATAGACAAAACTAGGAGTTAAAATTTCGTTTTGATTAATGTTCTGGCAGATTTCAAGAAGACAGAGAGACAGCGAAATCCAGTTTTAGTCATGTTTTTTTGTTTTGCATCCAAGGATATACTGAAGTGACTTGAAAACTGTGTTTGCAAAATTTTCATTGTTTACGAAAAGCAAGTGAATGGGAAGAGAAATTTATATCTTGTTTTGCTTGGCTTTCCTCGTCTTCTTTACCTCTTCCTTTTTGTGAGGCAGGATTTGAAGATCTTGAAGGGGTTTGGTGGAGGATGAGGAGGGAACTGAGTGCGGACTAGAAAAAGCTATGATTATGAGGATATGGAAATGCAGTTGGAAGCTAAACCAATGTTAAACAATTCAGCAGAAACTTATTGCCTAAACTAGGGACTGTCTAATTTGTACCCAGGTAGAATAGAAGACGTTAGGAAGTAGCTAAAAGTGTTATGGTGCGGAAACATCACCTCAGTATTGAAGGGATGGTTCCCTTACATGTGGGGGGCTGGGTTTGTTGAATTACCTTTTGCTGTATTGTCCTCTAGTACTTATCCATCTGTTTGAAGGAAACATTATTCTAACCACTACATTCTCTACTAAGATGCACGGATGTAATTGTTAATCAACTAGCTGGAAAAGCAAAGCTTTGTATGCGTTACTTTTTGCTTTTTTCTCGCTCATCTAAGAAAGCATATATGTGGAATTGGACAATGCAACATTTGGTGTGTTACTAATACCTCTGCATGCAGACATTCAACGAGGTACAGAAGTTGCTTAGTAAAACCAATGGGAAATTGGTTCGTGATTTGATGACACCTGCACCAGTAGTTATTCGTGAATCCACCAATCTCGAGGATGCTGCCAGGTTTTCTCATTACTTCTCTACTATATATGGCTTAATTTTCCGTTTCCTATGTTTGGACTTTGGAACCTGTGGAAGAAATGGGAAGGAAGCGAAAACTCATCCTGTGGAATCTACAGAAAGAGAGAGAAACAAAAACGTATGTACGTAGTCTTTTTTTTTTGTCATCTCTCTCTTATTGGTATCCTCTCTTCTTTCTCTTTCGTTCTACGGTTCCAGAGACAGTGTACTAGTTTCTTCCCTTGCTGTGGCTACAGCTGTCTTCGTGTCTGTATTCAAAATGATACCAACTAGAGTGAACTGGGGACCCCAAGAAAACAGAACAAACAGAATCTGACTCATATGTATGGTGTTTCAGAATATTGCTCGAAACAAAATATCGTCGCCTTCCCGTTGTAGATAGTGAGGGAAAGCTGGTAAGTGAAATCCATGTTTACTTTCCCTTGCCCCTTCAACTTGTTTATATTATTGTTCTTGTTATGTTTTCTGACTGCCCGACTTTGTCATTCAAAGGTTGGAATTATCACAAGGGGAAATGTCGTGAGAGCTGCCCTTCAAATAAATCGCGCTAACAAAGTGGAAGCATGACCATCCCAAGAAAATGCTTTCAATCCTCATGAGAATTCCTGGCATTTCTACTCCTCAAATTGATATTAGACTTCCGATGATCAATCACAAGAATGAAGGAAAGGTAAAAAAAAATTGGGTTCTGCGTGTATCCTGATTCCTTACTGAATCTTATATAGGGTTCATGTTGGGAATGAAGTTATCGAGTATAAAAGGGAGAAATGCTGTTTTGAAACACTAAAAATTGTTAATTCTGTGTATAATAGATGTTCTTGTGAGAAGATGTTGTGGGATTCTGTGTGCAATTGATGTGGACTACCATTTATGGATGGATTGCTTTTTTTGCAGACTGGAGAGTAGTTTGTATAATCTTGATCCTCCAGAAGTGCTTTCAGTAATTCAGATTTGTCAAAAGAACCTTTCTGGTTGAAGTTTATTATTGCTGGATTATTTTTTAAAAATCTGGACCATTGAATTGTTGATATAAGTGGTCGAGATGTCACTGTTTCTTACTGTCTGAGTTTGGACCGTAGAGAAGATGGATCTACACAAATTATATTTGTTTCTTTGTCATGTCACAATCGGTTGCACGAAAATATGAAAAGGGCTAGTCACTTTATTTTTAGGTCATGGTAGTAGTTACACCAAGTTGTTGAGAATTTCCGAGGACTTTTGACTTCTATCTCTATTTATAAGATCTTTGTGGAGGAAAAGTAATTATGGAAGAAGAAAAAGAAAAATAGAATATAAAACTAAATAAAATTTGTAGAATTATTTAAATCGTAATTCTAATCACAGCTACCAAATAAGTTTTAATCATATCTAATGTAATGGGTTATGATTATTTTGGTTTTATAATGACCACGTTTACCTATTTTACCCTTGTTTATGTTAATATACTGTTTGTGTTCATATATTTATGTACATGATTCATGAGATTGATATTAATTCTTAGCCATTTCCTTAATGACTTGATTTTTTTGGGACGTTTAATGCAATTCAAATTAGAGAAAGTGTAAATGAAAAGTCCTATTTCCATACTATCTAATAGTATTTTTTTCGAAGAACGCTACTCACTACTTACAATGGACCTGGATATTAATTTTAGCCATTTATAATAAATTTGAAATGAGGCATTCTAAATCCTTGGGTTATTTGAAATTTATGATAAGTTGGTATTAGGTATGTATCAACAAAAGCTATCATTACCTTATCATTTGCAGGAGATTTTTTTACAATTTTATTATAGTCTCATTTGAATTTATTGTACTTTGAAACTTACCTCAGTTAAAGAATAACCACACACAAATTTAACAAGTTTCATCGTTTTATTATATTACGTTAAATCTGTTTTTTTATCATGTCCATAAGTTTATGGTTCAGTTTGATAAATTGAATTTATCAGATTAGTTTATGATAAATTTATTATAAACCACAACGTTTACTAAATTTGAAAAATTATTGTATCTTGGTTATATTTTCCAACTTTTGCACTTGTTTTGAAATTTGATTTGCAATTATGGGTGGAGATAAAATTAGAGAGAAGATTAGGAGAGAGATTTGAAAAATTAGGATAGATAAATGATAATTATGAATTTTTAAAATATAAAATAAAAACATAATCTCTTAAAATAAGTAGGAACACTTCTTAAATATTACTAGAGAATAGGAATAAGAATGAAAAACTCCTCTCTTTTTTAATACTTATTTTACTTTATTTAAAAGCATGCATGGTAAGAAAATAAAAACTTGATTATGAAAGAATTATTTATTGCTGGAAGAAAGAAACGTGGGTGCCATTTAAATTTTCATTTTTTTAGCTTTTCATCTGATCATTTAAAATCTAGACACAAACAATTGGGAGCCTGGATTATTTGTTTTGTTATTAGGCATCAAAGAGAACTTCATAGATTAATGACCTCAAAAGAGATATACACATAAATTTGTTAGATATATGACAAAAATAACCAGTGAAGGTTTTTTTGTTTGCTTTTTAAGCGGCAGAAGAATTATATTTTAAAAATTATAATGAAAAATTTTTACACTCTTAGCCGGTTTAGACTTAGGCGTGATTAAAAAGATGTAAGATTAAGACCTTTTTTTTATGAAGTTAAAGGTCGTTTGTAAACCATAATTGAGCTTCCGAAAGCAATTGAAGTTGAGGGAGGTCAAATTTCTGTCAAAAAGTAATTGCTTTGGTGATGGTGAAGGAAACTTCTAGTGGCAGTGGGGTGAAGGGGAAGGATTGTGTTGGCCGTAAAAGGTGGGGATAATGAAATAAAGAAAATGACATTTTTCCAAACAAAATTCGAGTATTGGAGTCAATATATAAATAAATACTAAATGAAAGTTTGTATTTAATAATATTTAGTGAAACAGTAAAGATCGAATACAAAATACCTATATAATTTTTCACTACCATAGTACCATGTGCTTGATATTCCATTGGAAACAGTTGGAAATTTGGGATCCAATCAAGCATGCCAAGTTTGGGGTAGCTAGCTTTGGTCCCTTGGAAATTGGATTTGCCATGGGACACACACACCATTACCAACTCTTCGTCTGCACACAAAAGCATGGGGCATGTGCTGTGTCTCTGTCTTTATGAGTGTGTGTGTGTGAGAGAGAGAGAGAGAGAGATCTAGAGAGAGAGAGCTTTTCATTAATGAGACGAAACGATGCAAAAGTGAAACCAGCTGAAATGATCCATCTTGTGTAAAATCTCCTTCCTGTTCTCGTGTCTCTACGGAGTAGTAAGATCTACTACGTACATTTCCGAGTTAACGCTACCCCACGTGTCAATGTTAAATTTTGAAGTCCTCATAATTTGGTAGGATCTTGTTAAACACCGCTTAATAGACGGTAAATAATAAAGACACACAAAAACACAGATATTAATATATATTTTATGGAAATATATATAAATATTCACCCATTAGGCAATACACAATTTACAGATATCGATAAACATTGTTCACCGCTTAATGGGTGATGGCTAGCATTTTTTAATTTGCTAATACAGTACTAAAGATTCACAATGACATGTCAAGGGAATTTTTCAAAAGATCAATGTCACGATTTGAACTTTTTGTTGTTGAGAAATTCATCAATATATAAAAAAAAAATTATGTTAATCAAATATCAATAACTATACAATCGAAAAATGTATGTTATTAGAAATCGATAGTGAGTACAATTTATATAATAAGCCGCAAGACAAACCATTCTAATGTGTGGAGTCTCTAAAAATGGATCCCACACCCACATATATGCATCTAAGGCGTCGTGTGATCTGATCATGTTTTGTTGGTGAACTCAATGGTGAGCATTATTTTGAGTTGTGTCGTGTCAACTTAATTCTCTACAAATTTTAATAGAAAAAAAAACTAATTAAAAAATAATACATAAAAGAACACCCAACATATATAGGTGCTATCTTTTCTTTGCATTATTCAGGGGATACGCTTTTAATTTTTTTTTTGAAAAGAAGTAAAAACCTAAGTTTAGATTCTGATAGATTCGATTCATCATCATGATTATTGGAATGAGGAGGTTTTAAGGACCTTTCATTCTAAGGAAAAGGCTGGAATTTCATTCTAAGGAAAAGGCTGGTATACTTTGAGATATAAGAATTCTTACTTATCTAACTAATACTCAATTTATCGCATTGCAATTTCTATTAAAAGTTAGACAGTCCTAACTATAGCGATCCACTCCCTCTTTATACAATATTATATCCTCTTAATTTGCCCAAACTTCATGGAAATGGACAATCTCATCAACATATTATAACGACCTGACTATTTAAATATTTAGTAAATATTTTTTATCATTTAATAACATTTGTTTTTATTTTCTATTTGCATTCAATGGTTCATTTTTATTAAAATGGAATTTACCTTGAACGAGTGGCTTAGATTCACAGGTGCAAGTATAGGGTTCGAAGCACTAGAATGATTTCTTTGGTTGTTCTCCCTTGGCCAAAACCCTTCAATGTTCTCATTCCTCTTCCTTGGACTCCTGAAAGATACACTATAGCCTTAACCTTCTTTCTTATCCATGTTTGTTCGACGACCCTTGCAAATCCCCCCAACCCTTGGCCATATTTTCCTTATAAATACTGCACCATTCTTTTCCATTCTTCACAACCTGCGGCAGAAAGCTTATATAT
>JABCMJ010008237.1:0-13435 GCA_014822125.1 Arbutus unedo
AGTAATTTTCCCAAGAAATTAGTAGCTTCTAAACTTTCTTTACTACTTTCTTATGTACTACAATTATTTAATCTATAAGTAACGTAATTCTAAATGTGTTTTGATGAAAAACTTAAAAAATTAATATTGATAACGCCTCCGATAATCTCTCATCGGCAATGACTTCTAAAAAAATCAGAGACATCTGTGTGATACCGACCAATATCCATTTAATGTTTAAGTTAGTGATCAGAGAACTTCCTTGAGAGAAAAAAACCCATGGAAAGAAAATAATGCTCGAATAATAAAACTATACATATTTCCCCGATTCTTCTGCACCTTTAAATTCTTAGCTTTTGGAGTCATATTAGGAGCCTATTATCACGGGATGACGATAAGATTATCCCCTGGCCCCTCTTTGGAGTCATTATCTGTCTATATAGGAACTTTATCCCTTTAAATCCGTCCAAAGGGTGACATGCTCCCATCAAAAGTCTTTGTTTATAAACTCCTGTCTTAATCTCCCTTGGCCCCTGTTTGGATGAGGGAAGGACTCGCTTTTTGCAGGCCGAGGAGGGCTTCGATCAAGCAGGGGTCTAGACCAAGCAACCGAAGAGACTCCAGGATTATAGACGAGGAGACCTCCTCGATCATCGGTTTTCCACGTATCAAATATAATATAACATGCATTCAATTATTAATTTTTTTTAAAATTTATCAGTTTTGTATTGCTTTGTCTCTAACGACGTCATAGTATTTTATCTTGTGAGATTGCTCTCGTTAACATAAACCAAAAACCAACTAATTGGATTCTAAGTTTACAGCAATGCAATAAAGAGAAAAATTAATTTGGTTTTTTAACTTTTTGAATTTTTGAGAAAAATATTGAGATTTTTTACTTGATTTTATTAAAATGTTTAGGCTATTTGAAGTAACTTTTATTCTAAAATAATTATGAAAGTTAGGTTTCGTTTTTTTTGGCACTAGAACAATTAAATTTGTATTTCCACACATAGACAAGTACATCCACCATGTTTGGTACAAAGTAATGGCTGGATTAAACTGCAAATTTTAAATTTCTAGTTTTTATTCCCATTGTTGGTATTTAAAAAGACAACTGCAAACATATCGTCTTGAGTCGGCCACTGTCACCGCAGTTGTTAAAGAGTAAGTTTACAAACACAACTCTCATACACAGATTCAAAAATAAATATATCCAGAATCGTTTGATACACATAGGGTCATTCATTATTTTGTAGATTGCACATGTATCGGACAATTTCGAACACATTTGTGTCTGGATGTATACTCATAAGTTTGGATTTGTAGACTTTCTCGATGTCAAATTTTTGCCATTGTCAGCTTCACTCGTCCCTAATATTGTCGACTACCACCATTGACACTAGGGGTGTAAGCGAACTTGAAAAAATCGTAGTCTGGTTGGTTCGAAACATAATTTAGTCGATTTCGATTTTTCGGGAATTTTTTTTCTATCAAATTTGCTTATTTGTCCTCCAGCCTCGACTGTTGAGGCAACTCCCGCAAATTTGTTGGCATGGGTGTTCTGTTTTCTTTCCACCAGCTCAATTATGATTTCCTGAATTGGTGTCTGCATGATTTCATTGGTGCAAGTCCGTAAAATATGACCGGGTGTGGATGATCCTGTCAGTGTGAGTCTATGAACCTGATTGCAAAGTGAAAGTCCCTCGGTTAAAGTCCGTAAAGACACTCGGTTCAAGTTTGAGGGTTGTAACCGGTTCGAGTTTGGGGATGATACGGGTTTCAAGTCCGTGGAACAACCGAAGATACTTTGGATGTGAAAGTTCTGCGGTGAAAGTCCATAAATATTAGAGACAGAAATGAATTGGCACTAGGTTTTCGCTTAGGTCACATTAGTCGCATGAAACACATGTGAACGGTATACTTTTTTACAAACCAAAACCTATACTTTTTGGTACGAGATATTTTAAACTTCATTAAACTCGTGTTTAATTTGCATCCTATACGAGCTTCGACTTGTATTTTGTGTTTAACCCTTTTTAGAGAGATTGATGTTGAGCTTAGGGGATAGAACCCATGAGTTGGAAGAGTGCGTAGGGCTTATTTCGCGTGGGTCCGGATTATTTGTTCAATTATTTTATTTGAGGTTTGGTTGTAACTGTTTAAAATTTTTATAGAATTTTATCTATATTGAGAACATATTATTATTTGTTTTTCGCTCAATTCCTACCCTTAGAGTGCGATAGTGACACTTCCGTTTTTGGCTTGCAGCATACTTGCATTTAAATGTCTTGTACAACCTTGATGATTTGGTCATTGACTAGTCACATCCCCACGGGTAAAATTAGGTCATCACAGGAAGAGATTCAACATTAGAGCATCATTTGATGAGTAGAGTGACATCATTTGCCAATAGTGTACAAAGTGGATGTATGAATCAAAGACTTTGGCTTGTACTTGTTAAACTTTGGATTAGTGAAATGTAATGTCTCGATTTTTTGAAAACGTTAAATAAAATATTTAACATCAAAAGACTAACTTATTCATTAATAAAATAAATTTTGATTTCAACCAAAATAAAAATACATTAATATTGGAATAAAATAGAGCTCAACATAAACTAGGTAAACCATGACGCTATGGTGTCCTCCGCGGAATTGCTATCATCGGCGGATGGGTAAAAAGGCTCGACTACATCATCAACGACACCTGGCATGAAAGGCCAGGGGCAGAGAAGTTGCACCAAATGAGCTATAAAGCTCAGTAATAAAAATCTTATCCGTAGTCCAATTTATGCCACAGAACGAATGGTGCATGAACATGTCATAAATAATGATAATGAATAAGCGAAAACAATACTGACAATGAATAATCAGAGTATGAAGAACGTAATGAAGACCAAGTCTACTTTCTACAGTTCTCTCAATATCTTAACACGTGTCTAACCAAGAATCATAAGTGTCCAAAGTTTATTTCAAAACCCTAAGTTTGGGTCAACACCAACGTTTCCCATAAGTCAAATCCATTGAAATAGTGTTATGATGTACCTGATTAATATGGTCCCGACCCCTAAGCTGAACCTCGTATTCGACGCATACGTACCCAAACATCGGCTCTTGTATCCCATGCTCCCAATCATTATGCCTCCCATGTGTCATGCCTCGATAAAAATTCTAACTCCATCATCACCTATGATTTTATTTTCAAAAGACACGACATGGTTAAAGAACATAACTGGCTTATGACATAACTTAGCTAAATACATGAGACGTGACCGACTCGACTCCAAGACGTAGCCTGGTGGTACCAGACATAGTTCAGCTAATTCCATATTTCGACTAAAGACATCCTAACACAATCTCCCCTTGAAGTAATATCACATCTTTTCGACATCTCTCAGTATTTTTCTCAAAATCTCATTTATCTTTCAAAACACGCGAGGTACGACTATGCTCAAGGTGATGTATACTTAGACCTTTGTTACTAAGTTGACACATGCTCGAACAACAACTCGAAGGGTTAAAATGTCATAAGAACAACATACTTGAATAACAACTAGAATGATCAATATAGCATAAAAATACACGATTCATGATTTTAAATGAAATATAAATGGCATAAACACGAATTATAACATGATTATGATAAACAACATAGCATAGGAAGTAAAGCATAAGTCGTCAAGCATAAATCAACCAGTAGGATTAGTAATGGTCATCTGGTTGGTTCAATATAGGTCGTCCGAATGGATCAATATAACTCATCCAGATGGATCAATACAGGTCACCCAGATGGATTAATATAGGTCGTCTGGGTGGATTATCCTAAAGCGAATGGTTGAATATGATATCGAGGTTGAAAAAGTCTAAGTTTATATTTTGGTATTGACAATATGGCTAGTAGGAACATATCTTGGTTTAAAAGTTCATTTGGTCTCATGTTTGCATTAAGCTGAAAAATCTGATTGCTAAAAAAATGGCCAAGTATAGAAAAAGTGAATTTTTGAAGTTCTGAATCAAGAAATAAAAAGTAGTGGTAATGGTTCATTGAATTTTTCTAATAATAATGGTATACTTATTTGTCTCAAATGGATAAGGTTAGGATAAGTTAGGAGTCATTTTTTCGGAAGAAAAGATGTAGTTTTTTATTTTGAACTAAAATGGGGGGGACAAGATTTTGATTTAGTTGGAATTTAAAAATTCTGCTAGTGTCATTATTTCCAAATGAGGGGTACTTCCTTATTTTCATTAAATAGATTAAAGTACAGACAAGGAAATCTTTACTTAACTTTAAGGAATGAAAATAAGGTGTCAGTGAAGGAATAGTAATCAGTCTGGATTAGAGAAAAAAGTCAATTTGCAAAGTCATCCGGATGGTCCAGAAATGGCCATCCGGTTAGACTAAAAATTTCATAGTATAACAGAAATACAGCAAGGCATCTCATCCGGATGGTCCAAACTTGATCATCCTATTGAACTATCATCTTCTACGAAAATTGCAGAACTGGGTTTGATTTTTATAGCTTCGTGAAGCTTAAATCTATGGTCTATGACATAAATTGAGGTAAGGGAAAAGTTTCATTACCTTAAATGAGGGTAAAGGAAGCTTAAATTGAAAGAATTTAACTTCAAATGGATGAACTAACTTCAATTGCAAACCTTAAATGAGGGTAAAGGAAGCTTAAATTGAAAGAATTTAACTTCAAATGGATGAACTAACTTCAATTGCAATTTTCTTCTTCTTCTTATTCTTCTTCTTCTTCTTCTTCTTCTCTCTACTGTAAACTGACATTCCTCACTTTCCTATCACTAACAAATTTCAAATTTGAGATTTTGATGTCAATTCAAGAGGAAGAGAGTCATATTTATAGAAGGAAGATGGAGTGTGAGAGTGGCCATAAAATTCCTAATTTGTCAAAAACCATGCGAGGTGCCATGGAGGTTTAAGATCAAATCATGGATGACAGGAGGTTTTGATGAGGAAGAAAGAGTTTGAAATGAAAAACTAGGTTCCATGGATGTTTGAGGTAGAGTGGTGAGCAAGGGGAGAAATGGCATTGGGGAGAAGAGATTCATCAGAGGTTTCCACCATGTACAAAAAAATCAAATTGATGGATTCACCATGTGAAGAATCTGAGCAAAGATGGATTCACTGAGATTTTTACGTGCAAGAAGATGAAGAAGGAAAAAATAATCCAATGTGGGAAAGACCAAGGTAAGAGGATGGTCTCAAGGGTCATGGGTCAACCAAATAAGTCATGGATTTGAGTTTAAATTATGGGCTTAAACCATAAGGATTGGGCCAAGAACTTAGATGGGTTAGAAGGGGTTTGGCTAGGCTCACTAGGCACACACACACACATCCCAAAAATCAAAATATGTATCATCAAGCCCAAATGTAAAATGCATTAAATATTAAATTATTAAATAAAAAATTTGAAATTGAATTAAATTTATTAAAATTTTGTTTTTATAAAAAAAATCAAGGTCTTTGCATGAAGCCTTGAGGTGGTTTGACTGACTCGATGTCATAAGTGAATGGGGATGAGATCAAGCGATCATGCACAATCTTTGATTTACAGTGAGCCAGTTTGCCTCGCGGATCAACCTTCAATCTTTGGCCCTCTTTGCCCTTTCGACCCTATCGCAAAGATCCTCCATTGGTCAATTATATGTTCTCTCTTATTGTGGTTGGATCATTCAAACATGCTGCTGATGGTTCAACAATGCAAACCCTATTCTTGCCTGGACGAGCTACTATCCATCTCTTGGTACATGCCTAATTGTTGGTCGGGTATCAGAGTACGCGTACGTTGGCACGCTTTGTTTTCACCTCCACGATTATTAGCGTTTTCAATTCGATTGCCTAATTTCTAGGGCATTGGCCCATGCTCAATCTACTTCTAATGGTTCTTCATCGGGGAAGACATTCAATATCTTGATGGTCTAGCAGCATCCCCGTACTCAACGGCATTTTTTTTCCAACATTGATCGTTGAAAATTCCTCAAGTAGGAAAGAAGGTGCCATGATCAGATTATCCAACATATATGTCCCCACCGAATCTGCCAATTGTAGAATTGATAGATCTACCAATCTGATCTAGTCTTCCCTATTTGATCCATAGAGCAATACAAATCTCTATTTGCGTGTCATATGTACTCTTTGAATTGTCCTGAATTTATAACGTTTTGTATTACCTCAATTTCGAGTTACAACTATGTCCTCCGTTATATGGATTGCACGTCAACTTCTATAATTACACATCTATACTATTTTTTCATGCAGAATGTGCACATATTTTCTCAATTTCTATTTTGGAGGTCAATTCGGGGCCTCTGCCGCCTATTCATATGTTGTCATGAAGGATTTGATTGTTTGTGATTTGGATTCAGGGTAAGAGTCTTATCCTTAACCATTGTTGAAGATGTCAAAAACTGGATGGTGGCCTTTTGAAGTCTTGCGGTGATTCCTTCATACAAGTATTGAAACTGAGGGCGTTTCCTTACCAAAAATCCTCTGATGATCAAGTTAGATATTGATAGAGAAATAGAGAGTATGAAGGAATGTAAGTAGTGAGTGCGAGAATGTACTTTGGTCTTGGCCTTGCAACCTCTTTTATAAGGTGAATGATCAAAGAATTTGGAGGGCCTGGTGCCCACTGATTACGCTTCTCTTTCCTTCTTGGGAGGACCAAATCATTTATTGAGGGTTTTATTTTCGAGATTTTGAGCGCTCTTGGGCGTCACCTACGAGATCTTGCCAAACGAATCTTGTGATCATTTTTATTTTGCCTAAGTGACCTGATTCTTAAAACGCTGAGCGCCAGTTGGCAATGTAATATCGAGCATCCATAACCTGAGTGGCCATGTATCGAGCAAACAAGTAATGAGTAGGAAATTATTGAATGACTGAGTACTAAGTAATTGAGTGCTTAAGGGTCGAGTGCTCAACAGTAGTCCCCCATTCTTTCTTCCGTACATGTATTGATTAGCTAAATGAATTTTGGTCCACGACAAGAAGTGGTCACAGAATCTAAAAATAATATTAAAAAAATAATAATAATTTGCTCCGATATAACTACTTGAAAAAATGCATGCAATTGATCTTTGCTTATCAATTAATTGTTAATTAGATTTAATTCGTTGATTACCTGAATTAATTAGAGCACCAATTTGGTGTCTCCCAAATTTTGTCACTGTGTCTATTTTTTAATTCCTCTATTGCCCCTGAAAGACATTCCTAATTACTTTTGAGTTATCTAGATCACCCCATATCATAAGGATAAAAAAAATAATTTATCTTCCACCAAATACTTCACATAACTGTCTACTATCACCACTTTCAAATAAGGTCACACTTTTTCAAGTAACGCATCTTATCTCTCTCACGACAAACTTCTTTAACTTATCCCCCCACAACCGTTCTTTTTGTAGAATTTTTGTTTTCTTTTTGACAGTTGTAGACTTCTCATATACTAGAGGTTGGGCACACACTATGTATGTACATATGTATACTTGAATATGTGAAGTATGTGAGTGAAACTTTTAGGTGAAATTGAAGAGTAAATATAGGAGTGTGGTGTATGGGTGGGTAGTTTCCTTGAGTAGTTTTACTATTTTATTTTATACATGATAGTTATTCATGGCAGAGTAGTTATAGTTGTGAAAGTTTACGTCAGGTAGGGGTAATTTCGGAATTCAATTTTGTGGTGGAGCTTCAAAATCTGGTTCATACCAATTAGACTTCTCCTTTTATATATTAGAATAGATTGGATGATATTCAACTTGCACACATATTGTGTGCGTTCCGGCCTCTAGTGCAAGATAAAAGAGAGAGCTCAAGAAAACATAAAACATAGTTTTAAATCCCCAAGCGGGGAAAAAATACGACATGGAAGAAAGCACTACACGCAACAATTGCAAATTTAAAGAGTTTTTCACAATCAAATCTTTGAAGAAAAGACCTTGTTTAATGAAAATGTACGGTATTCTAAATTTATTCACATCACTTTTCGAATCCAACAAATATGATATTGAAATTTTTTACATTTAACAACTTGAACTTTTAAGTAAATATAGCATATTTGATCTCATATTTGAAGTAATTCATAATTCGATTACTGAATCAACTTTGCATCTCTCTCTCTCTCTCTCTCTCTCTCTCTCTCTCCATATATATATATATGTGTGTGTGTATGTTAACCAACATAATCCAACATTGCTTGAAAATAAAATAAACGATCGAATCTATTCATCTAATCTAATAACTATTTTTGGGACGGTGGCGGAGTGAATCAGCTGGAAGATGAGGCAACGGCGTCCGACGCAGAGTTGGAGAGTCGCTGTCAGAGATTCTTTTCCGCGGGAAGAGGCTGGATGCCACTGGACACCAAGTCCGACGACGAGGCGGTTATTGTCAAGGTAGTAAGTCGTTCGGAGCCATTTGTGGACGATTTTCAGAGTGGAGGTGACGGTTGTGGTCACGGAGGTTCCGTGGAAGTCAATGATGAACCTTCGCTGGTTTAGCCATGGTCGAATCAGATATTCTTCGGTAATGGAGATTGTCATTGTTGCCGATGAGAGAGAGAGGAAGCTTTCGGGTGAAGAAATGGTTTTAGTGGACGTGCTCAGTGAGCAGAGAGCGCGAGTTTCTCTCTCTCTTTCTCTCTCTAACTGTAGGGAAGTGGGACAGTTGGCAAGGAAGGCGGTTGTAAATGCAGTTACTTATGCTTTTTCACCTGTAGAGAAATGGTAACCTAGTAGCACCGTATCGTGCTCCTGATGCTACGTAGTTGATTGGGCCGTTAAAAGGAATTTATGTAGTTATTTCTAAATTATTGAATTATTAAAGTGATAATAATTCACCGTTTTAATTATTTGGTTTTTTTAATTAGTGTCATTATCCATTGAATTCGGTTTATATTTATTAGATTTTGTACTGTTTTTAATGTTAAAATTATGAAATAATCCACCTAACTATAATGTTTCCGTGGATATTCAAGAGACAATGAAGCATATGACTTTGGCAGATTATCTGGGAGCCCCTTTTTTGTATATTCTTATTTTCATTTTTGAATTTTAATTGTTTGGGAGCTACATTCTCATATTGAATTCTCCATTTTGAAATTTAAGAACAAAAACTCAAAAGTAAGTCTATAACTCTTTTTTGTATTTTCATTCACATTTTTAATTCTATTACTTTTAGAAAATATATTTTGCACATTTTTTTCAAAACACTCCTCTTAAATTCAAAACTCATTCTGGTCATAATTTAAAAAATCAAAAATAAAATGCTAAAAAGTAGGCTTTCAAACACCCCCTAAAAGAAAAATTTTGGTGTGCAGCAGGTTGTGCACAATGTCGTTTTAGTGAAATTAGAGAGTCTGCTGTGTACTGCACATAGTAGGACGTATTGTTAGAGTCGGCCCAAGGTATAGACTCAACAGGTCACCGCATTGGGCTCCCAATTTTTAGCCAAAAATAGGACCCTAAAATCTAAAACAAAAGGCCTAAATATTATATGTATCCCAGTTAAGGTCCGAGACCGACCAAGGCCTAAAAGCGACGAACCCAAAGCCACGACCCGTGAATCACCAGAGTCCGGGGTCATAAACCGAGGCCGATCAAGGCCAAGTCATCACTAGGACCCCGTGAGGGTTGTAGATTGAAGACCGGAGCCAAACACGGCCATGTGTCCAGCAACCAACTGACAAACAGCGAGGTTAGAGGATGGGAAAGCGATTGGAGCGCATCCCGAGGTCCAAAACATCAGTCTTGATATGTGCCTACCTGAGCTACGATGGCAGGGCTCGGGCAAATGGGCTGCGGGGATAGGATGTCAACGGTTGGATAGAGACCGAGCGGATGGTCTTCCAGCCTTACTCACAGAAAAGAAAGAGGACTAGTGGATCGGTGGCTTTAAAGGAGGAGGGGTCCCTAAGGGACCTACTATCTCCACAAGTCATAGCAGGGGCGACATCACTGTGGTCAAATATTTGGAGAAATGGACACGTGTTAAGCATACATAGAGACATTTGGCACCAGAGCATGGGTCTTGCATGCCTATATATACTTGACCCCCCTTATGTCAAATTTGTTGGTTAATTCATTGATTGACTGATTGGGCATAAGAACATCCTAAAGAGAGAAAGGCTTCATTTAGGCTTGAGAGAGATCTTCTCCTAACCTCCTTCTAGTGTACTCTCTAGATCTTGTCCCTCACCTACCTTCCTAGGCCAATTTCAGGATTAAAGAAATCTGCCATCCTCTTTTCTTCTGATGTTTGTCTCCTCCTTCACCCTTTTCACTTCTTCTTCTTTTCTCTTGGCTAACTAGAATTCATTGTTCTTAATCTCTCTAGTATATTCTTATGAATATTCTCACCCTGTAGAATCCCTCCCTTACATACTTCAAGTGTGTCTTATGGTGTAGCAGTGTGGGAATTGGGGAGATTGCTGTGTATTGCACACAATAGCTTGTGCTACGTGTTAAAACTATGTTATTTTGGCACGTAAAACACTGATTGAAAATTATTCGATCAACATTCAATTGTTTGGGCAGCATGGGGTCTTGTGGTGTGGGAGCTATTTTTTATCATGAGGTCCGGAGTTCAAAACCTTGAAACTTCAAGTTTTCTTAATTTCAGAGTAAATTTTTTAAAATCCAAGCTGTTCAGAAGATTTGGACCTCACCATACTGATTTGGAACTAAAGACTTTACCCAATAAACCAACCTAGCTATTGAGTTATTAATTAAAATATTATTATTTATAATAATTCAAAGATGATAGTTGTTTGCGCAAAATTTATTAATGAATTTTATTATAAAAATCGAATGAATGTATTTTTTAGTAGGTTTTTTCTCTTTTATTAAATGTTTCTTATCTTTCAATTTTATGTATATATATTTCCCTTTTTTTATTAACTCTGAGTAAATTAATTTAAATAGTCCAAAAGAATTATATATTTTAAAAGAATAGATTAATTTTTACATCAATGATTTATTTACTTACGATATTTGTATTTTTATTAATTTTCATTGAAGATGATTCAATAAATAATAGATTTTACCACTTTAAGTCGAAAACAAATTCCCAAAATAAATATATCATGAGATTTCAATTATATTTATAAAGTAAGTAAAATTATTTCGGTTGGTCTTTTAGTATAAAGTTTCACTTAAATTAGGCAAATTGCGAAGTAACAAAAAAAATATTTAATATTTTTGTAGTTCTATAGCGATCTTCAAATTTGTAATTTTTTTTGTGAATATGTTGAGAAAATATATATGAGACCCCGTTTTTGAACTTGCTTAACACCCAAATATTTTAGAGTTGGCCCTACGTGTTGCACGCCAAAATGATATCGTTTTGGTGCATAAAACACTGTCCAAAAATTATTCGATCGGCGTTTCATTGTTTCAATAGTGCTTTGCGCACAATGCACATTAGGGCCTCTGATTCCGTTTTAGTACATGTTCGAACTCTCTTGTGCACTACGCATAACAAATTCCGTGTCCATATAAGTTATGCTATTTGATAGTTGTAGTCACACCGTGATTGATTGCTTTCTTATTTATTTTCGGTTAAAATCCGAGTGCACTGCAACATTCTCATCCCCTTTATTTGCTATCGATCACTGATTTTGCGGTTGGAAAAAAAGAAAAATAAAAAAATTTATATCCCAATCATCCGAGTAAAAAATCATACACCATTCATCCATTACTTGATATCACTTATTAATTCCTTCAAATTTAGAAGTGACAAGACAAATCCTTAATCTTTGTACTGGGATCGTATAAATTTCTTTCTCATGTGGAATGATTACGGACATAAATATGTATCTATGACTTAAAATTGTATTGCTAGACTATCTCAAAATTCCTTCATTTCCCTCCAATTGCAAATGTGCTGTCTATTAAACCTTTACCCTCTTCCCAACACTCCCAATCACCAGGACCAGATGAAGAAGAAATAGCAAGAACAAGAACAGCCCTTTGGATTTGAGAGTTTTCAAGAGAAAAAAAAAAGAAATTGAGGGAAAAAATATTTTTTCTCATGTTTAAATTGATAAATAAGTGAGAAATAGTGAGAATTGGTGAGAATTAAGAACCCCTTACAACTCTCATTTTGATTCTCACCAATTTTTGTGAAATTTTGTGAGAAAAGAAACTACGAGAAGTCTAATTTTTAATTTTGTCAATTTTATTCTTCTTTTCTTTTCTGGCACAATGACTGTAAAGGGTATTTTTATAAAATAAATATGACACATTCTTTTCTTTTCTCTTATGTATGCTAACTAAATAATATAGATAAAAAATTGAGAGAAATTAGTACCTCTCTAATTTTGTTTATCCAAATGATGTGGTGAGAAATCATATATATTTTTTTTCCTCATCATTAAGAGAAATTATATATATATATTTTTTTTCTCGTCTTGTTAGCCAAATGGCTGGAAGTGTGCGATCGCATCCACAAGTACCATCTAACTCTTGGCATCCCATCCATACATCTGGATAATTTGGGACCATCTTTGAACTCTGGAATACAAGGGTTTCGGAGTCAGTTGCTTCC
Organism: Arbutus unedo; assembly: GCA_014822125.1. NCBI lineage: Eukaryota > Viridiplantae > Streptophyta > Magnoliopsida > Ericales > Ericaceae > Arbutus > Arbutus unedo. The sequence continues at coordinate 12,550 of JABCMJ010008237.1, forward strand.
TCAGCCAAGGGATATGGCCATGCCTTCCCCACTCAGTTATGAGGAAGTTGATGATTCTATTTTTGTCGTCCTTTTTTTTTTTTTTTTTTTTTCTGTATTTTCAAGGAAATTTATTGCTAACACTAGCATGTTGGTATGATTATAAAAGTGGGTTTTGGTTGGTAAATCAGCAAACGTATATCTGCCATGGAGAAAATGGCTTTGCTTCTCTATCGTGATATGTATCATTAAAGACTGGTGCAGAACAGCTTCGAGGTGAGTTCGAACGCAAAAGCTTCGATCTTTCCTCCTTCGAACAGCCTACTTTTCCCCCTCTCCGAGCAAGCCTTCAACTGGATCTATCTTCGGGGACTGCATTCAGTACCACGGTGAGACCCAAATTCCTCAATCAACCCCAAATTCCTCAATCTGCAGGTCAAGCCCCATGCAATCAGGTGTTGCTACCTAAGCTGCTGCTAGGTTTGGATGGACAGTTATCTATTTCTCAGCCTCAGGTCCAGCAGAATGCCACAGCAAACCCCTTCAAATGTTAACCTACTACCATATCATGCATCTACAACGGGCAATCAACAGCAGATGGCTGTGTTTTTCAGCTACAATTACTTTAGCCACTCTAACAATAGCCTTCTCAGTTTGGTCAAATGCTGTCACAAGAGAATCAAACATTACAGGAAAGATTTCAAAGTTCACAGCAGTATTGGAGTGAAAGGTTATCCCTTTGCAACGTTGCATATCAAAACTTCACCAATATATTAGAACTCGAAAGGCCAAACCCCTCATACCTTACCACCTAGAAAGGAACTAGAGATTCGCTCGAATCCTAACGCTTGTTTGGTCTAATTAAGGATGTTATTTATCCCGCAGCAATCCCTTATATAGTAGTAAA
>JABCMJ010008240.1:0-67500 GCA_014822125.1 Arbutus unedo
TTTCTACGTACATTGCTATGGACTAATGGGTTACTACATTACACCCATTCTTACAAACGCCTTCATGCAAGCAGTTCCATTCAGAAACAAATTGGTAATGCATAACAAAGTACAGTTCCATAGGACCAAATTACAAACCACATTAAATGCAACTATCAAATGCTACCATGATAACGACCATGATTATGACAAAAAAAAATGTTAATGAACTTTCAAAGCTACCTATTTGCTTCTGACACCGACAATCCCCACAAAGCACCAGCAGCTCTCTCCTGAAGACCGGGAGAGGCATTTGAACAGGAATGTGCAAGAGCAACCTATATAACCAACATGAGAAGGAAAACACATAATGGAACTTTCCACCATAGAAGCATACAGTATAACTTGGTCTGGTCACTTATTACCTCCACACAAGTAAAGCTTACAGAAGTAGAGACAGACGCATGAAATTCTGTTGCACCCTTACACAAGGCATTCCATACTCTCTGTTTTTACTATTGATCCAAGAAATTTCTCGGGCAAATTTAACTCTCATTGTACAAGTATTGGCTATTATCTCAATCAAGAGGGGCAGGACTCCACCAGCCAAGACAAATCGGTTGTTAACCAACAGACAATTGCATGGAAGGCAAACCACAGTGACACAATATGAGCGGAACCATGCTTACATAAACTTCCAACATATAAACCAAAATTAGTGCCCGTATTGATACAGAAGGATGTAAATCAATCACAGAAAATAATGATCTCATTCATCAATAGCACCCAACATGAAAAAAATACTTCGTGTAGAAGTAGCGAATGGCAGCATAAACCCAAAGTAGTAAAAAAACTGTTATTTTTTCGGCTATGTTAGCAGCAGTATAAAGTTTGCCTTTTAATGATTTAACAATAGAAAAGATCTCCTTGCATATAAATACATCTGCAGATAAACATATTTAAGCCTTCAGTTAATAAAGCATGTCATATCAATATAGACAACCCAAGAATTCTTTCAACATGTGGGTTTCGGTTCATATGGCTGAAATTTAACCGCCAGTACATTGGTTCTAGGCAGCCAACGTGCACTTAACAAAGGCAACTTAGGTACATAGACTGCATATCCGCAGACATTATAACAGCATTATCCATACATGAATATGCACAAATGCATGTCTGAATGCATGCATTGGAGAAAATGAACAGGAACATACATTTCAAAAATCCAGCCCAATTGATGATATACACAGACAGACAACACGCGCACATTAAGCGGATGAAGACTCCTCATTTACTGGTCAGCAACATGTCACGTGAACTCTTCTATTTCCAACCCTATGTTTGTAACCTTGGTCCACCCAATATGACAAGAGTAATGGTACCACGTTCCAACTCCCGTATAGCCAAGTCAGACTTTTGGATCATGAATTTTTCGTGGTGTATGTAGAAAAAGAGGGCTTAGTTACATCTGATAGTAGAGAATATCTTCTGAACTCTTAGTGGATGGGAGATATAAATTACTGATTCATGGATGCATCTGCAATTATGGAATTTTGGACACAAGCTCCCCCCAAATACTCACTCCCAAGTAAGTCTATGTAATGTAAGTGTCATTATGGTCTGATTGTTTTTTATTTTATGTCCTCTCCTCTCTTTTTTCCTTTTCCCCTTTTTGTTTTGTCTAACTGAGACATCATAGAATGTTGGGGTTGTCAACGTCGAAAAACGTATGAGGTGATTTTGGAAGATATTACAGTAGGAGATGCTTTGTCACCGCCTGTATCTAGTTCTAGGAAGTTCCATCAAAACATTGAAATACAGTGAACATAAAAGGTTTAGGCACAAGAAGGGGACGACCATACCAACGCTTCAACACCACCAGCTGCCGCAATTGATTCTCTATTTCTGTCATCAAATGACAAATTCCACAGTGCACCAGCAGCTTCTTGCCTGTTTGAGGCAAAATAAAAGAAGATAATAAAAAGAAAAGACCCAATAGGGAACTTATCATAGACAAAAAGGTCATTTACCTCCCAATTGAGAAACCAGTGAAGTTTCTAGAGATAGTGAAGAATAACAGCCATCAGACTGGCTAGAAAAAAGTCACATGGGCTACAAATAAATCAGGTAATAAAATGGGCTACCTAATGCGCAAGGGTCCGGCTACAGCATGGGTCTGAGAAAGGGTTGTATTCTCGTTTTAAAACAATTCTGATGATAATGGGTATCATAACAATAAAACTCAACATATATAGCAAAATTATTAGCATGGAATTCAAAAAATTTCCCTTCCAAGAGGGAAGGAAGATGTTCAACAAAGGTTTGTTTTAGGCAGTTGAAGAAGATACTAAACACAACAAAGCCTTGTCCAGACTATTTCAGATAGGCTACAGTTTTCGAATATTCAACTCGATTAACGGCTATACACAACTCATCTGGACAAAGCCTTCACCCAACTATTTGAAGCTGGCTGCATCACTCAAGTTTCATAGAAGTACTATGTAACGGAACCTAATTCTAATTAAATTACATGCCCAGATATCTTTACTTCTATCTCATTCCATTTGTATCATGGAAGACAGCTAAGGTGCATATTCTAACATGTTCCCAATGTCCAATAACAGAGAATACAAATAAATCTCAGGATTCATTTGTTGCCATATTCCACAAAAGAAACACCATCTATTCTAATATATAAAGGGAGAGCACCGTTTTGGAGTCTCCCTATTTTGTCATTGTGTCCATTTTTTCGTTTCCTAAAATGTCCAAAAAACAATTCCCAATTCCTTTGCTTATACCTTCATTACCCATCAACTATGAGGGTAAAAAAGAAATTTGATATCCTATACCAGTTTGTTCACTAACTGCATCTTTCAGTTTTACCCACTATCAAAAAAATTATCGCTTTCAAAATTTATCCACACTCCCACAACGTGACATTCACTGCTTGACCACTACCCTCACTGTTGAAATAAACACATTGTGCAATTCAGTAAATTTGAGTATGTGGTCTTTTTCTTTTTTCTCTCTCCAAAAAATTTAGAATACTGACCAATTTGAAAAAAGGAAATCATTCAAGAACCAAATTTCAAAAAACATATGCATGATTTTCTTTTTAACATCTCTCTGATTTAAATTTCTATCTCTATCTCTATCTCTATTTCTATCTCTGTCTCTGTTTCTCGCACTCTGTTTCTCTCTGTTCTGAATCACAAAGTTAATACATGACCTAAAGTATCTAAAAAAGTATTCGATACTTCAAAAACTAAGAAAATTAAATTTTACATTGTCGATAATTATTGAATAGGTATCTGCAAGTATCAGAAGAGCATTGTTTGATACGGATACGACTGCCAACTACAATGACCGAAACGTCCTCTAGAGTTGAAGCAAAGCCAAGAAAACTTTCATCTAACACTGTAGTAAAGTTACTTTTAAAACCTTATGAACAAATAATTTCGCAAACTTTGAATGGATTTTCTGCAAAAACATTAGCAACATATAGTGCACCTAATATTTGCTCCACTATTTTCCTCATGCAGGAAATATTTCAAGCAATGCAAGGCTGGGTTAGGGCGACGCATGAACCCTTAAAGAGAATTATGGCTTACGACTGAATTACCTGATGAATAAGAAAAAGTCTACATTCTACAAAACGCAAATAGGTTCTTGTCTCTCCTCTTTGGTTTTGGCTACTATTGTATTATTACTCAATTGTGATTTTGACATGGGCAAGGATGCCCAAAGGCCAGCCCCGCATACACTAGAAACAACAAAAGTAACTTTGCAAGTTGCGTCTGTTTGAAAGATGCATCATATGAGGTCATATTGAAATGCTACGCGAACAAAGATCTTACAAAAACTAGACACAAAATAATGTGCTATAACTCTTTTATCATTTTTCAAAAATTGCGACCAGCCATTGTGATAACTACTTCGACTATAACAACATAGTAGGCTTTTCACTTCAATCAGGCCTTAGAGGAACAGGTAAAATCACAGAGTTTATAATAAATGCATCCAACAGCCTTTCAAGGCTGACACAAGTCATCAAATTTCAGGTCTCAATTAAACTACCTGACACCTTCATGGGGAGACCTTGTAAGTTGCACAAGTGCTTCAAGGGCACCTGCTTCTCGTCCAACAGCAGCATTATTACTATTGCTATCCCCATGGGCAGCCAAATTAGCTAAAGCACGAGCAGCCTGGAAAATAACCAGAAGGGATATTCATGATGTAATCACTGCACAAAGGCATATGATTGCACCTGGGAGACTTTACATCTAAGGCTAAACCAAACTACACAACAAATGGATCTGAGTTTAAATTTTACAGAAACCTAATTAAGAAAATGGAAGTAAATGTAACATTGCTGGGAACGGGAAACGTCAAGATGTTATTCTCATGCCACTTGAAATCAGGAGGGAGTAACCATATCCAGCAAGCATAAGGTGGGATCCTCCCAGGGGAAAAAAGAAACAGATAAGCCTTTAAGCTGGAAAATAGGAAACGGAAAAATAGCACGATCAATGAACTACCATTGTGAAAAATGATACCTTGAGTAATGTCTAGCTGAATTCAATCACTCTTCTTTATTCTACAGGCCAACTATTTTTGGGGCATTTAATATGAAAGTAGCTTGCATGAAATCCTTAAATACATCTATGTCTTATGTATCTTGCCCACGGGGTTTTCAGTTAAATCTCGATCTTTTTGGTCCAAACTTACGTCTTACATCTTTGTCTGTTAAATACATCCATGGTATAAAAGCTTAAATTACATTAAATTAAACACTATTGCACCTGCTCTTGCACTCCCTCAAACTTGCAGTTTCGAGCTAGCATCACCAGAGCATGTACACCACCTACCACTGCAACCTCCATGCTACACTTGTCATCAGCTGCCAAATTTGCCAATGCACCAGCTGCACGTTCCTGAAAAAGAAAAACACAGATGAACCTCTACTTACCTTGTCACACAATCGACGGAGTTCGTATACCAAGCTTTTTTTGCTCGGCAACCAAAGGAAATATGATAACAAAGAGAAAAGTAAAAGCACCAGAAGATTGGAGGACAAGAAGTCCACCATAGGAAAATCAACGAATAAAACAAAACCTCTAAGCTTCACGTCACACTACGCCCTCTAATATTAAAAATGAAGGTATCTCTTTGAAAGGAGTGGTTACCGAGGGCCAAAAGGATGATAAATAAGACACTCTCTAATAAAGAATCAACTTCCTCAAACCTGTCATAAAAAACCTAGTGTTCCTCCCCAACCAATGAACCAAAAACATAGCAATGGCAGCACAAACACCAAAGAACGAAGTTTGCATGTTCGAAAAGATTGTGTGTGCATTTGAACACAAAAGCACATACCAACACTCCGTCACCACCTGTTGACCATTTGAAAATAAGATCAACTAAAGCTTTTACACCACCCGCCTCGGCAATGGCACCCTACATAGAAGAATCTCATTAAGTAGAGTCTGAAAGTCCAGAGTCTACAAGGGTCAAAATTTTGCAAAACAAACAACCTTATGCTCTTCCCCAACAGAGAGATTCCATAGTCCTCCAGCAGCCTCTTCAGCGACCAACCTATTCATTGAACGAGCCAAATTCGCAAGAATATTGATTCCTCCTTCTTCTGCAACAGCTTTCGCAACATTCGCATTCACAGACAAGTTTGCTATAGCCTACACCCCCAAAAGATTGTAAGTTAACCAAATTTATGTCATTGCATTTGATAAAGAGTTCTAAGAAGAAATCGCAAGGAAAATTAGTTAGATCACATGTATAAAACACTGAATGGGTTTGTCCCCCATTTGAATGTAACTCAAAAAATAACTATTGCTGGCCCCAAGGATCAAAATTTTGTTCAATTAGCTAGGAAAAGGAAACGTGATAAAAACATTGCGAAAGTATGAATGTGCCATTTTAGGATTTATTGTAATAGGTGTCAAAACAACTCAATATTTTGGCATGTTTTGCAAAATTTCGACATGTTTCGGTGCTGTCAGTGGGAACTTTGGAATTTTGGGTTTCCAGTATTGTTTTGTTTCGCAACTAGAAACAGAAATGTTTCTTAGATTTCAGTGGAAAAAAAAACAAACTTTTGTTCTTTGCCTGGACCAAGTTTATGTTATGTAGCAAAGACTGCAAATAAAACCATGACGAACAATTGATTGCCCCAAAAATCTTACCTTTGCGGCTTCTGACTGAAGGCCCTCCCGCCATGATCTTGCAAGGTTTAGAAGAAGACATATCCCACCATCCTTCATAACTGCTTCAGCCCTTCCACCATCAATGCTGGCATTTTCATCATCAATGACAACAAAGGTTGCGAGTCCAGTGGCTGCCCTTTCCTGCACATCCTCTTGTGAGCTCTGCATCAAACTAAGCAACAGCCCTGCACCTTGGCTGAGCCAAAAATTATCCAAACCCTGGGGATTGCTCTCGGCAATACGTAGAAGTGAATGGGATAAGATCCATTCAAGCCAATTCATGATCTCATCCAAGTTCTTATCCCTTTTCTTTAAATTTCTCCAATCAGAGAATATATGCCTCTCTTGCTTTGAAATATTGTCAAATATAGAAGCTAACCCTTTGAAAATGTCAGTAAATAGGGCGAGCAATGATTTGCCTTTATTGGTGGAAAAACTGGCATCTTCCTCAAGAGCTGGGCAATTCAATGCACACAAGACCTTCAAACTACGTGAGGATGATAGTAATCTCAAAACCGTTGGAACAACATCAGTTCTTGAAACATCTAACCCTGTCAAGTTTGGCAGTTTACTCCAATGCTGTGATACCGAAACCCACTTCATATTGGTTGTTCCGGCAACCGAGAGGAATTGAACCGATGTAACATTTCCTAACGCTACCTCGTCAACATTAAGACAGTCTATGAATCCAATGTCTGTCAAGTTCCGACAATGCTTAGCCAAAGCATTAATAGCTTCCCCATCAACATCGCGTATACCAGAAAGCCTTAGCTTTCTAAGTTTAGGACAGCAAATAGCGATTGCTTTGATCGCATCGCTGCTAATCCTTTCACAGAAATCTGGACCAAGTTGGAGGCTCTCAAGTGCCTCGTGTCTAGCTGCTATCACTGAGAGGGTCGCATCAGTAATTTTCCTGCAGTAATCACCGCTAATTTCCCGCAAGCCCCTAGCTTTAAGACTAAATATTGCATCAGCAGATTCAGCCCCACGAAAACGGAGCTTTTGAAGATTCACACATCTAGAGGCAAGTGAAGCGGTTATGGTGGCATCACACTTGTGAGGACGAAGATCCAAGGATTGCCACAAACAAGGAGAAATACCCAAAACCCTCCACGTACGGCAGGTTGATGATAAGCTTGCCCGGTCGCGATAATTAAGACATGTAAAAAGTTGAATCACTGTGTCATCAGGTAATCTAGTCCAATCCACAACCACTTTTTGATCCAAACTTGAACCCTCATCCTCAATTTCAGGATAACTAGGCAAAACCACCTTATCCTTCCCCTTCTTTGCCACCTTCCTCCGGACTCTCCGACTCATATCTCAATTAGTTTGACGGACTTACAGATTGAAAACAAAACTGAACCCTTAAACCAGTTATTACAGACAGAGCGAATACTCAATAACCTCAAATACCCGGTTCCAGAATCGGAAAGAAACCCAGAAGTATAACACCTCGTCAACTCAAAAACCCAAAACTTTAAACCAGCAAACGATGCCAATGCTCCAAAATCTGATGCCCTTAACAACAAAGAACCAATATCATTCACCTTCATTCACTCAATGTAAGGATGGAATGGAGACGCAGACACAGCACCCATTTCCCTCAATCTCAAAAAACCCAAATCAATGAACCAGTGGAACACAAAAAAGTTAGACAAATGACCTTTCATACCTAAAAACAAAACCCTAGTTCTCAACTCATGAAATTGTTGAACAAGAAATCAGTCTATATACATAGCACACGAATTAGAGACTTCAATATTATGACAGAAATCCAAGCCAGCGATGACAAACCCACCAATTATAAATGCGTTACAGTAAATGAAGTCAATCGATCCTCTCAAACCTGATTGCTATGGCCTTGTTGGATTCTGGGTATACCCTTAAATATATAATCTTCTATAACGATTGCATTGGCAAAGCTCCACTGGAGCTTTAATGGTATAGGGAGGGGGGGAGAGAGAGAAGACGCAAAGTTCAGGAAGGGTCGGAGCGAATTCAGGTACGTATCGCAGAGGGTGAAAAAGCAAAGCCAACCCTCAAAGTGCTTGTCTACACTCAACACCTCTCTCTCTCTCTCTCTCTCTCAATTGTGTAAAAATGTAACAATAACACACAGATTTCTTTGGTATGAGAGGAGGTGAATGGGAAAAATGAGAAAAAAATTACATCTTTGGGTATATGTAGAGGGTTGCAAAACCATAACTCCTCAGGACAATTACCTAACCTTTATATAGTGTTTGAGAGATTACAATCACATTATTTGATTTTATATGTTTATATTTTTCGTGTTTGCAATTTGCTAATAGCTACAAATGTGCCTAGTTTATGAGCCAAACCCTTCGTATGAGGAAAGAAGAAATATGAAAAATGTATAATTATGTTGTTCAATTTAGCTTCTAACACATAAGCTTGCAACATTGTTTTTAGGTAAGTTAATTTCACTAAAAAGCAAAGCAGTTGTAATTACAAAGAGAGATACTTGAGAATTCAAAGAGAAAAAAATCGTAGTATCAAGATTAAGTAAAGATAAAAAATAAAATTTATCATTCTTGACAAATCATATTTTATCAATTTGTTGCACGTTTATCTATGAAGCCCATAGGCGCTCCAATATCCTTTTCAATTCAGATTTTCATAACATTCTTGTCCATATTAGACATTTGAAAATTATGTTATTTCTATCATTCTAGAGATAGTAGACCGTTGTTAGGGGAAGTTTGAAAACTATATGCACTGGTTTCTTGCCTCTTATATTTTGTTAGGGCCACAACACCTCTTCATCAAGAGTCTTAGGAATTCTATCAACACCATGCTCTCATAGAAAATTACTTCAGACGCATATAAGAACTATCTCGAAAAGAAGGGATGATGAATAAGTTTCAAATGTTGACTGTAGAGACACAATTATTCTTAGTGGTAACCTCCAACACAAAAGTCTATCATTGGTTGAAAATCTTCCCAAGATAGCCATTCAAAGAATCATAGCCCATCTAGGCACATAATGGAGAAACCAATAATGAGTACCATGCTTTCATAGAAAATTACTCTAGATATATATAAGAACTATCACGAAAAGAAGAGATGATAAAAACCAATAATGAGTTAATTTTCAATTAATCTTCTTGTATCCCGAACTATGATACTTTGACACTAACAAGTATTTAATTTTTTTCACGGAGTTGGTTTGCGTATCTCTTAGAACTATAGAGGATTCAATTGCTCATTTCTTTTCTTTTATCATATATTGTGGAGGTCTAAGCAAGTTGGCGAACGATGTTGACAATTCATTTTGAACTAAAGTTTCCAATGAGCAATGAAACCTCATGCTCTCAAGAATGTTGGGGCTTGAGAATGTTACAATTGCCCCAAATTCAACTCCATGTCCACCGAAGAAAGGACATGAGAAGAATAGGTGACCTATTTTTTTATCTTAATATTACATGTCATGCACATCATTTGGTTTATTTTTACCAATATTTTGAGCTTAATGTAGTAATGAAGTAATGAAATGATCCTCCATGGAAAATCACTAAACAAAGTTTTGATGAAGAATGCATTAAAAATAAGACTAGTAGAAGAAAGGAAAAATCTATTGATCTATCTTGAACAAAGCTACCAAGCTAAAATTGAATTGAGATGTAGCTAGTTGAGGAAAAGGGCATGGGAAATGGGGCATACATTTTAAGAGTGAGGGTTATTGGAGTATGAAAATTTTAATACTAGAATCATTTGGATTTTATAAAAAATTGCCAACGGCTACACAATTGGAGATTTTGGTTTTATCATCGTCATTCTGTGGAGTAAAATATACCCAAAGCACAACCTTACTATTAAAATTTACATTGTGTCCTACTTTTCTTTGAAAGACAAAAAAAATTTATTAACCATAAAAATGGTACAATAATTAAGAAGAACAGCCGGCAAAAAGGAATCATTACAATGGAGAGAATTCCAACTAGGTTGACACCCTAACGGATGATAATCACATGCTTACCAGGTGACCAAAGAAGGTTAGCAAGAAGCCAACAAGCAAAACATAATTACAATGCAGAAACACATGCAAATCACACATGACTTTACAAGATAGAGGTTTTAAATACTATAGTAGTTTCACAAGGATCCATCCCATGTCTTCTTCTTTGACTCCTTGAAAGCTTAGGCTTAATTATTCCTTCCATTAACATTAGCAAAAAACATAAGGTCATGTTTGGGAGCATGAGAGCAGAAATCAGCACCATAGATCATCTACCAACACTTGAGAATCCCCTACGCTGCAAACTTGAAATCCTCAACAAAAAACACATCCAAAGAACCAAACTGGTATGGAACTTTATACCACTAGGAGCAGTTGTGAACAAAAATAGAATTAGAAGTATCAAACCTCGAAAATAAAATTAGAGCTAACCGATGATACATGTCCACTGCAACTAGCAAAACTGATCCCAGAAGTTGAAATTTTAATCACAATCCCTTATTACTAAGTAGAGGGACAACCACCAAAGAACATAAGACATTATTGATGTTGCCTTGATGTAAAGAAATTGAAATCCACATCCAAAAGCAGAGAGCATAAGGGGAATGCCAAATCACGTATCGTAAGGGAACCAAAACTAAGTTGGCAACCCCCCCCCCCCAAAAAAGGGAACCATGAAACCCCCCCCCCCCCCCCCCCCCCAAAAAAAAAGACTCAAGACCCAACTAATAACGGTGATGAACAAAACTCAAAAAACTAGAAAGAAAAGGAAACGAAAAATAAAAAAATCAGACAACTAGGAAACGAGAAGTCTAACCAAAAGGAGCCCAAACAATAAAAACAACCATATAGACTTTGCAAAATAGAAGAAAAGAAAAGGAGGTGAATAGAAAAAAGAAAGAGGAGACTCAACCAAAACACCCCCTTCTCATCCTCCCCGCTTCCCCTTCCCCAAACAAAGTCCTACCAAGATAAAAAAAAACACCACCAAATTTATTTAAAGTGCCTTGACTCCAGAATTTCTTTAACATTATAGAGCCAATCGTTCACTATAAAATGCCAGTCATCATAGAAAGCTTTGATCCAAGAGACAATTCAAAATTTAATGGAGTCTTCAATTAGTACGTACCTAGTTGATCTCCTTTTCTGTAAAGAGAAAATCATTTTTCGATCTCCATATTGACCACATAATGGTGTTTGGGATAACAAATCAAATTGAGACAAGAACTTATATACTCCTTTGTAAACTTTCATTCAAACCACCAATAATAAGAACCTCCATAATAGACCATTTAATACCCCACCAGTTTAGAACATTGCACCAAACTCTTCATGCGATGAAGTAGTGTAGAAATAAATGGTTTATTTTTTCCTGATGTTGTCCATAGAATTTGCATAATGGCAATTGATGGTTAATGATCCCCAACTAAAGAAGCAAATCCCAATACTTGATTCTCCCTACCCAAGCTAGCCATGCATAGAATTGGGCTATAGGGGGAGAGATTTTATTCCAATACACTTGAGCAATGCAATATGCCTAGGTAGAAGAGGCCATTCCCCCATAGAATGAAAACTTCTTACTAAAAAAATCCCATTAGAGGACCCCATCTATTCTAAGAAATCTCCATTGGATTGTAGAAGAGTAGTTGTGTTATCCAGGTGACACAAACCACTTTGTTCCTCTTCTTTCACACCAAAAAGTGATCTTTTGAGATGGATATTTCAAGAATCTTTTTCTATAACTAGATCTTTTAACTTGACTTCTTTAACAACCACCAATTGAAAACTTCTCTAATAACACTACTAAGAACTGATTTAATAATAAATAGGTAGGCTACTAAGAACTGATTTAACCAATGTAAGTCTGACACCAAAAGATAGAAATCTCCTTTTCCACGAGACCAATTATCTTTAAACTTCTGAATCATTGGTTTTCAAGTTCTAAACCTCAATGGACTTCCACCAATGGCACGCCCGAATACTTGATAAGGAAGGATTTTCATTGGCACCTCAAAACTTGAGCATAATGATTGATATTCTCCTCCTCCAAGCCTACTCCACACACCATTGAATTACGAAAATTGATTTTCAAGCCTAAGATCACTTCAAAACTTCTGAGTGTCCTTTTTAATGATAACATCTAATGAATATTTCCTTCACTAAAGAGGATTGTATCATCCACAAATTGTAGATGTGTGATATAGCGAGAAAGATGTCCAAGGTAGACCCCATTAATGATATTTAACTGACTTGCCTTCCGTAGTGGTAAGTTTAGTCCCTCAATTGCAATAATACATAGAAAGGGGAGAGGTGACCCCCTACCTTATTCTTTTTCCATTGCAAATCAATCTACTGTCCAAAACAGACTATCGAAAATTTAATATGATTGCTCGAGCGGCCTAGGTAAATTTTCAAATTCATTTATGTTGAACAGACCTCGTTTTTTACCTTCGTTTTCTACAGCCTAACTGTCCAATATGCTCGAAAACATCGTAGAATATATATGATTCGATCACATGCCAAAAACAACATACATACCATTGAATAAAACACGATCTATACAATATCTTAATGTAAATCAACATGAAATCCTACCTTATTCGGTAAAAAAGCAGAAAACTCTGCTATGATTGAAAACTCCTTGAGCACTCCGCGTATTCGGCTGATCTTGGGCTCTATGCGAAGCTCTCAATGCCCTCTACGACTTTCTAGTTGATTATCTCACGCGAATCCTCTGTTTACTAGCTCGTTCTTCTTCCTTAAGCAAAACTAGGGTTTTAGAGAGCTCTAGAAAATCTGTTTATTTTAATTAAAAATTGAAATTAGGGTTTCTTAATCTTTTTATATTAAAATTTAGGTTAATTACATTAAACCCCCCCCCCCCCCTCGAGCTACTAACACCCACACATCAAGCCCTAATATTATTACGATCAAATCACAATTAAACATTAAACTCGAAACCATGAAGTTCAAACATGAACAAAAAATAATAAAAATGAAATATCGAACCTCAGGTCCTCACAACCTCCCCCTTAGGAAATTTCATTCTTGAAATTGCTACCTCAAAGGTGGAACAATTTTGGATACTTGGAATGAAGTTCGGACTCCTGTTCTCATTTAGCTTCCTCAACACCATAATGATGTTATAACACCTTGGCCAATAAGATAGTTTTTCCGCGCAGAACCTACTCTTGGATGTCTAAAATTCTCACCGGCTTCTCCTCATAAGTTATATCATCCTCAACATGTCAGATTCATACTTATGCAGCATAGATACACGGAAATACGTCATGAACCCTTGACAGCCTTGGTGGCAAGGCAAGTCGAAACACCACCTCCTCCACTTTTTTGAGAATTTCAAACGGCCCCACATACCTTGATGATGGCTTCCCACTACAACCAAACCGCATAACCCTTTATTCGGTGTGACTCTCAAAAAGACATGATCGCCGGCATTGAAAAATAGTGGTCGCCTCTTGCGATCGGCGTAATTTTTATGACGGCTTTGAGCAATGAGCAACCGTTGTCGTATTTGAATAACTTTATTTGTAGTCTCCCGAACCAAGTTGGGTCTCAACATTGTACCTTCACCAACTTCATCCCAACATACTGGTGATCTGCACGGTCTAGCATAAAGTGTCTCATAAGGTGCTAGTTTGAAAACTATTATTGTAGGCAAACTCCTCTAACGCCAAATAATCTCTCATGAGCCTCGAAAATCTAGAACACAAGCCATCAACATGTCCTCGAGAATCTAAATCATATGTTCATAGTGCCAGTCTGTCTGTCTGCTAGTGGAATGTAGTACTTATACACAAATCTATCCCAAACGCCTCCTAAAGACTAGACCAAAACCAAGAAGTAAATCTGGGATCCTGAACCGATACGATAGATATTGGCACTCCATGTAATCGAACAATCTCCCGAATATAAAGTTTGCTGAGTGTCTCTACAGCATCTGTCGCACAGATAGGAAAAAAATGGGTGGTCTTGGTCAGTCGATCAGCAATTACCCATACTATGTCATGCATCACTGGTGATCTCGAAAGCCCAGTCACAAAGTCCATAGTTACATGCTTCCACTTCCACTTGGCCACCAATAAAGGCTACAACAACCCGGCTGATTTTTTATATTCGCCCTTAACTTTTTGACAAACTAGACATTTTAACATGAACAGCGCAAAGTCATGTTTCATCCATTTTCCACCAATACTGCCTTCGCATGTCTTGATACATCTTCATAGTGTCAGGGTGCACTACGAGACGAGAATGATGGGACTCTCAAAGTACACTCTCGCGGCACGACTCAGGTACCTATACTCTACCATTGAATCCTAGCCCTTGATCTACATGAAGAGCCCAACCATCTACCTGCTCACCTAACACCAAACGATCTCGCACTGACCTAGCTTCCGAATCACTCTATTGTTCTTCTATAACCCTCACCAACAATGAAGGTTGAACAACTATGCTGAACAAAGTAGCTCTGTCACTATTAGTGTTGAACTGTAGATTCTACTCCCCAGTTATCCCAATCATATTCCACTCCCGAATAGTCACACTAAGTAGACTATGAAATGACTTTTTACTCAAAGCATCAGCCACTGCATTTGCCTTATCTGGATGGTACTGCAATTCGAAGTCATAATCTTCCATGTAGCTTGACGAATTCTACTTGCACTGGTACGTTGGCCCTGATTGGGGGGCAGGCTGGTGAACCCTATTTTTTTCTCTGTTAGGGGCCTCTCCTTCCAATTGTTGGGCTTCTCTGTGCACATGACGCTACTAGACTAGGTGAAAACGTGCAACACTATCATATCCATAGTAACTCTTGATTTTCAGGCTCCCACTATGGTGGCTAGTTGTGGGATGTTGATTTATATGACTCCTTCACGAGTCCTTGTGCAATTGAAATAGACGTGTTCTACCGATTACTTTGATCAGAAATCCTGGCTACAAAAGAAACAACGAGTCAAAAACTTCCCAACAAGTGGTCGGAATGCCATTTGATGGCTAAGTTAGCAACCATGAGAGGGTAGGCTTGTAAAATAGGTGTTTTTCCAGGCAAATACGAATGCAGAAAACAGGAATGTAAAGTATTGCTTATAGTCGGTTGATATATGAAAATAGCTAAGGATATCTTACTACTTAGCTTGACATAATTTCTCCAATTGATCAACTCCTTTATTGACGGATCTTTGCCCGTATTTATAAGGATCAGTTGAGTATTCTTGTTCCTTGAGTGCATTTCTGCATTTGTTGTCTTCGACTGTGGGATGATTTGACACATCATATGAGTGATTAGTGAGCTTTTATGTTGGTCAACAATGATGACCAGGATGTCCCATTGGTCTGAATGGTACTATATGAGGTCCATCATTAGGAGACGATCAACACGAGGTGGTCGGCTTTAGATTAACTTATCAACCAAGAAAGGCATCTTTCAAATACAACACTTATCGGAGACAGCTATAGTTTGAGGTATCAAAATGAGTCCTACTCCTCGGGTCGATTCTTAACTGATTATTAAATTTCACCCAGTCGGTTATGAAACTTATTCATCTTGCACAGTTCAAATTGATTCTGTGAGTACTAAGGTAATTTTGGATTTACTGAATTAAGGAATTTAGTGTTGCGTTGATTTGTTTTTATTAATATTTGATTTTTGAGGTATATTAGAGTTGAAGATCATTATAGCAATGAGATGTTACTTTGCATGTTTTAGTATATTCTATTATGGTTTATTTGTTGTGTGAGGAATACATGACATGCTTTGGTTATTTTAAGAATGTTTTACTTGGATGTATTGGATGTCTCTAAGAAATCGCATGCGTTTTGCGTGAAGACAAAGTGAATATTTTGATACAATATTTGTATTTCAATTGGAAATGTCAAGGGTGGAGATTATTTAGAACATTATGAATTGTTTGTATGCCTTAAATTTTCTATTCTCCTCTTTCAATATTCAATATTTGTCTGTTGGATGTGGCAAGGGATAAGAATTATGGGTAGATTAAAAACATAGGGAAAGACCAAAATTAGAACCAATATTTAGGAAAAAAAGGATATTTCCGACGTTTGTCACGTTTTCGACAAAACGCCTCGTGTTTTGGATTTTTTCTTGCATTTCTTAGTAATCACTGAGTAGACTAGACCCTTTTCTCGGCTCAAGTGTCACCTTTCTTGACGTTTTCTAATACCCGCATTATCAGTGTTCATATAAATGCAATAAATACCTCGCCGACAACAAAATCTATCATCCTAGGAAACTTGTGTCGACAATTAATATACGTCAAAATTTACGACGATATATAATTATTCCCTGATCTTGAATCGTCCTAATTTGGAACACAATTCCTAGTCCTAAGCCAAGTAGAATGACCACTCCTAAAAAGAGTAGCATATCAAAGTCTATTGGCCACACCAGGTGTCAACCAAATCAACATTCCTAAAATAAAGAGACAAAATTCTAAGGATATTTCACCCTCCGATGCTATATAGAGGGACTCTTTTTATTCTAGAACATGAGACGCTAGAACTCCTCATGATTTATTTTTTGACAATAACAACTGATATCATTAATTAGTACCACACCAGTGTTCTTAATTTTTTATTATAAATTTTCTATCTCGATTTGAATTTCTTTTTTTTATTATAAATTTTCTACCTCGAAAGAGCTAAAAATCACTCCGAATAGATTTAGAACTCTCTCCTGGCCCGGAAAATGGTAAATAGAGAGTTTTCCTTGGCTAAACGTGGGATTATAACCTCTTGGGCAGTGGTCGCTTGCGCACGTGACGGCTTAATACAAAATTCACAGGATTGAGCCTATTGTCAGGACAACTTTAGCTTCTGCCACCACACTCAACAACTACTAAAGCACAAAGCGGTTGTACATAGAGTGGAAGCAGTCACATCTCTTCCGACAATGTATATCCAGATTCCAGGCATATACAGCCAAGTACCACTATTCCAAACGGAATCAAATGTGCAATCATTCATTCATTCATTACAGACGTGACAAAGCTTCTCATTTTGCTCACTACACCACCCTCACCACCACCAACGAGAGAGAGAGAGAGAGAGAGAGAGAGATGAGTGGCGACGAGAAGAGCAGCATCAGAGATCGCTCAGAATCATCTCCTTCCTGTTTTACGCATTTTTGGTCCTCTGCTCTCAGAACCAAGACCCTGCTTCCTCCTCAATCGGAAACCTCCTCCGTCCGCGTAATCTCCGGAAGCGATGGCCTCATTCGCCGCCTAGGCCTCTTCGACCTCATCCTTCTCGGCGTCGGCGCTTCGATCGGTGCTGGAATTTTCGTCGTCACTGGCACCGTCGCTCACGATGCCGGCCCTGGTGAGTTCAAGTTTGAATATCGTTTTTTTAATATCAGCGGTTTTAATCATTGTATTTATGACGTAGCATCAATTGAGCAATTGAGCTTGAATTTAGGAATCTAAAATCCATTTTGATTCGTCCTCGTAATAGATTAATCCTTTCGTTCACGTTGCATTTAAAAGTTTTGATTTTGAATCGACTCTCTGTATTCATGTAGTTATGGAGTTAAAATAAGACTCAATTGAGAGCGAATTTCAATGGATTTAATGAATTGAACCCAAAGGGATTGGCCTGGTGTTCAATGCTTGGTGGTAGGATTTTGCTGCCTCTTAAAGTCTTAAGCTCGAAACTTCTCAGGTCCTACCAACTCAACTCTTACGCGGCAAGTCCATTCAGGACTTTGCTCTGTCTTTAATTGGGCCTGCTAGTAGACGGTGGTATTGGTATCCTAAAACTTAGTTGGGGCACGTAAGCTGGCCCGGACACTCAAAGTTATCCAAAAAAATAAAGAGAATGAAGTGAGCTCGAATTATAAAGGATGTTGTGACTTCTGACTCATGCATTGTTAATATTATCTCGCAGATTCATTTTGAGCTAAATACTGGAGAGGAATGAAAGAGAGGTTTATGATTTTCTTCACTTCGTTTTGGTTGGGGGAAAATGTTTTAAATAGATAGGATGAAGTGCATATGTGTGGATAGGAGAGACAGGGGGGCTAAGTGCCCAAAAAGTGGAGAAAGAGTGGGTGTCATGTTATTAAAACTAAGTCCTTTCGATTATTCGGATAGAACTGTAAGAATAAGATACGATAATGCACTTTATAAGACGCAAGTTCTATGCTTTACATATCAGAAGTTCAGCTCTTATCCTGCCAACATATTTCATTTTTAGAGAACTTATGCCTGTTATCATGCCTCCTTTGTTAAGGAAGTGAAAATTTTTGTGTAACGATGTTGTTGACCGCCAGGTTAGTTCTGAAGCTTTTACGAACTATGGATAGACCATGTTGATGGAAGGGAAAAGAGAGAAGTATTCTATTCCATTCAATGAATAATAATTGTCCACTAACACAGTTATATAGGCTAAACCTAGTAACCCTAATGAGATAAAAAGACTACAATACCTTTAAAGATAAATAAGCAAGAAATAAGACACAACAAGTAATGCTAATGGTATTCTACTTTCACACACCCCTTCAAGTTCAGGATGCGAGGGCAGAGAGTATTGTGAGTTTGCCAAATAGAAAACGAAATCGAGCAACTTTGTGAGTCTTAGTAAAGAAATCAGCCAACTGAGTCGAGGACGGAACAAAAGGGAGATTAGTGGTGCTGGACTGGAGATGTTGATGGATGCAATGATAATCAATTTCAATATGCTTCGTACGCTCATAGAAAATAGAATTATGGGCTATGTGAATAGCACTCTTGTTGTCACAGTAAAGAGGTGTGGGACAGTCAAGGGAAACACCCATATTAGACAAAAGCCAACGAAGCCAAACAATTTTTGCAGTCATTTGAGACATAGTCCGTATTCATCTTTAGCAGTCAAGCAATAACAAACTATTTCTTTCTTTTCCAGGAGATGAGAGAATAGCCGAGAAACACAAATTCCAGATGTGGATTTCCGATTAGTAAGATCACTGACCCAATAAGCGTCACCATATGCATGTAGAGTCAAACTTGAAGTTGAGGAGAGCAGTAAACATTGATAGATAGTACACTGAACGTACCGCAAAATACAGAGCAAGGCAGCCAAATGGGAAGAACGAGGGGCAGACACAAACTGACTGAGAATATGGACGACTTAAGTAATTTTAGGGTGAGTCACAGTAAGATATTCCAAGCATCCAACCAATTCTCGATACTCAGTAGGATTATCAAGGAAAATACCATCAGTAGCATAAAACTTGGCATGCAATTCGATAGGAGTGTCAACAACCTTGTCATCGGTGAGATTGGCACGATGGAGTATATCAGTTGCATATTTGGTATGAGATAAGAGATAACTCGTTGAGATGAAGCTACCTCGATTACCCAGAAAATAATAGAGATAACTTAAATCCTTCATCTCAAACTCGCGAAGTAGATGTGACTTCACCTCACTAATGGTAGCAGAATCAGAACCCATGATAATTATGTAATCTAAATATAACAGGAGAAGAAGTAATCCCATAGAAGATCGTCGAATAAAAAGAGCAAAATCATGCATACTAGGGTGGAAATCTATCCGTAGAGGAACAGATTGAAACCACTCACACCAAACACGAGGAGACTCTTTTGAGACCATGTGCGGCACGGTGAAGACGACAAACAAGCCTAGTAGTATGAGAAAGCCTCGGAGAGGCAACGCATATAGACTATTTCAGATAAGTACCACTGCACTCAAACA
Organism: Arbutus unedo; assembly: GCA_014822125.1. Classification (NCBI taxonomy): domain Eukaryota; kingdom Viridiplantae; phylum Streptophyta; class Magnoliopsida; order Ericales; family Ericaceae; genus Arbutus; species Arbutus unedo. The sequence continues at coordinate 19,906 of JABCMJ010008240.1, forward strand.
TGTCACTAATAGAAATTGTATCCAAAAGATCAGATTTAACTAAAAGTTTAAAATGCTCAGTAGACAAGTGTCCTAATTTAGAATGCCAAAAGTAAAATGAAGATGATTTTTCATCTAAAGAAAAAGACGATAAGGCAGTGGAAGTAGACTCCATAGGAATATGCAAGCTTTCCAGAGTGTAAAGGTCACCAACTCTACGACTAGAAAGCAGAGTAGGGGTCACCAACTCTATGACCAGTACCAATTTGCTTTATGGATACTCAATCTTGCACAACACAATTAGAAGAAAAGCTTGCATACTTACTGATACCATGATAGAAGGGGAAAGAGAGAAGTATTCCATTCAATGAATAATAATTGTACATGACTTACACGGTTATATAGGCTAACCCTAGTAACCCTAATGAGGTAAAAAGACTACAATACCCTTGAAAGATAAATAAATAAGAAATAAGAAACAAGTAACGCTAATTGTATTCTACTTTCACACATGTAAGCTCGTAAATTGCTAGTGTGCAGGTTAAAAAGTATTTGCTTAGCTATGTCCATGGATCAGGCTATTAAATTTGACAAAGTAGAGATAGAAAGAGGGGAGAAATCTTGTTGTAGAGATCTTGATTTTCTACGGTTGAAGGGCTTAGGTCAACAACTTCACCAATTGGTTGAGGGTTAACTTGGTTAAGGGTGGAACATAAAGTTTTGTGGGACTTAGCCCTTTCAATCAAAGCTGACATATGATGCTTCAGTTCTATAGTTCACACCGAAAATAAGTTCGTGTATGCTTGAATTGTTTGATATCAACAATGTTACTTGTCTTTTAGGATTTATTAGATAGCTTTTATAAGACTCCGTACATCCAACCTTTTCCAGACCCTGCAGTACCAAGAGTCTCGTGCACTAAATAACCCTTTTAGTTATCGTACGGGGGATATATTATGACGAACCACCAACCAAAACTGTGGTGCATTTACGCTATTATGATACAGTAGATTGATAGGCTAATTTCTGGTCCTTGCTATTTAGTGTCGTATCTTTTTAGACTTTCTCAATTTGGCACTTTCATGTCTTGTTGTATCTGTATTGTGTGATAATCTGCATTCCATACTTCATTTGTTTTTTATTATTTAAAAAGAGCACCCAGCTAAAGAATGTTACGAGGCGTTTTTTCCTTTTTAGGTTATTGGTAAACTTTATCAATTACAACAAATTTTATTGCTTTAGAAGAATCCATTTTTGCAGCTATATGTTGCTGCTGGAACTTAAGTTTTTGGTCTGCTCAAATTTTTACTCTTTTCCTGGTGATCCTCACTTGTTCTTACTACTTCAATGCAGGAGTCACTATAAGTTTCGTTCTCGCAGGAGCATCTTGTATGCTTAATGCCCTATGCTATGCTGAGTTGGCTTCTCGTTTTCCTGCTGTAGTTGGCGGAGCATACCTATATACATACACATCGTTCAATGAGCTTACTGCTTTTCTTGTGTTTGCTCAACTGATGCTTGACTACCATATTGGTGCTGCCAGCATAGCAAGAAGCTTAGCAAGTTATGTAGTTGCACTACTAGAGCTCTTTCCCCTTTTCAAGGATAACATACCAAGCTGGATTGGACATGGTGGTGAAGAGTTTTTTGGAGTTCTATCGATTAACGTATTGGCTCCAATTCTTCTAGTGCTTCTTACAATAGTTCTTTCTTTGGGAGTTGGAGAATCGTCTGTATTAAACTCAGTCATGACTACAACAAAGGTGATCTCTCTAGCCTGTGTTTCTCTTATGGGGCTGTTCGCAAGGAATCTGAATGTTAACATTTTCTTAAGCGCCAGTATAAGCATTCTAAAGGAAAGTGAAGATTTTAAGAGAAGGTAAATGAGACTTCCATGAAGTGTGCACCTTATGGAAAGAGGAGACCCATGCTACATGGAGTCTTCTAAGTTTGAGGAGCATCCGTGGTACTTGATACTTGAATAAGGGTATGGGATGTGTCTGACATACTTTAGATGTGCCCCACGTCGAATGTGCTCCAGCAGTCGAGTTTCACTATGTAACTATGCATAACTCCCCTGTTTTGCATAAGTACTTTATGTTAATTTGTAAGCACCATTTTGTCTTGACAATTGAGTGGAATTCCAATAATTATAAATTCTGGCTGTGTCCTAGCCCCTGTTGGCTTTAGACAGGAGAATTTGACTAATCTGACGGTTAGCAATACACACTCCAACTACACAAGCATCAGTCCATGCAACACAAGAGCATGGAGGCGTATTATTCATGGCTCAAGTGACAAGGTGTATGCCTTATGTGGATCATGCTCCTTTTTCTGTTAGGATGAGATTTATGCCCCTAAGTAAAGTAAACCAGAGTTGTTCCATTTTTCTTCCTGGAGGAGTTTCCATGTCCAAATCATGAGCTTCCTTGTATCTGTTTTATCTTATACTTGCACAAGGTGCATAATGATTTTCTGAAACAGAATTATTGGAATTCCAATAATTATCTGTTTTATCAAACATGTTTCAATTGCTCAATTTTGATGTTAATTTTTTGGGGTTGATTTTCCCTGTAATTACTTCCTTGTTACTAATCACCTGTTAAATTGTGTTCCATCCTATACCTCGTACATCTTGTGGACTATGGTTTTATTACTGTTCCTTTCTTTTACGTATATACTTAAAAAGACAAACTAAATGGTAGTTTTATTATATGTGTTAACAACTGTAATGCTGTACTGGGCTAATTTGACATGGATTTGCTGCAGGTAATCATTGTTATTTTCGTCATAATCGTCGGGTCTTTTGAGGTTGAGGTTTCAAATTGGTCTCCTTTTGCTCCAAATGGTTTTAAAGAAGTACTGACTGGAGCAACTGTAGCATTCTTTGCATACGTTGGATTTGATGCAGTTGCTAATTCTGCTGAAGAATCTAAGAGACCACAAGTAAGTTTGATGAGATGGATTTGATAGAATCTAAGAGACCACAAGTAAGTTTGATGAGATGGATTTGATGCCTGCGTACTACTACTACTGATGTTTTGATGCTTAATGCGAACATTTTTTGTTTGCCAGTGTCTGACTTTTTTTTTTTTGGTAATGCAAATCATAATTTCAGCGGGACTTACCATTAGGCATCATGACGAGCCTTCTCATTTGTGCCGCTTTGTATATCAGTGTTTGCTTAGTCATAACTGGGATGGTACCTTACCAGTTACTAGGGGAAGAAGCTCCTCTGTCTGAAGCTTTCACATCCAAGGGCTTGAAATATGTTTCTGTAATAATCAGCATCGGTGCTGTTGCTGGACTTACTACTACGCTTCTTGTCGGTCTTTATGTTCAGGTAAATTGCTGGGAATTTCACATCATTGACAGTCCTTCATCACATTAATAGCCAGTCTAAAGTGGTGGATTTTTTCTAACGAGCAGTCTAGGTTATATCTTGGCCTTGGAAGGGATGGTTTACTGCCTTCAGTATTTGCTAAAGTGCATCCGACACGCCACACTCCCATTCGCTCTCAGGTTTGGGTTGGTTCTGTTGCCTGCATCTTGGCAGGGCTGTTCAATGTGCACGTGCTCTCACACATTCTTTCTGTTGGCTCGTTGGTATGTTCCTATTCACCTTCCTTCTTTAGCAAGTTGAGCTTCATAAATGGATTTATTTATTTATTTTTAGCAAAAGTAGGTCAATCTTCTGCACTTGTGTTTGCAATGGAGTTCATTGAACACAACCTGCATAGCCCTGGTTTTTAGAGAAGACTATTCCAATGCTTGGTTGCATGACATGCTATTATGAAGAATTTAGGAATTAATTGGGGTAACTGTGCGCCCACTGGAAGTGCTTCTTAGTTTGAGGATTTTAGTCAAGCACAGAACTAGATATGCAGCTAACATGAGCACTCCGGTTCTTTCAGACAGGCTATTCTGTTGTCTCAGCATGTGTGGTAACCCTTCGCTGGAAAGACAAGAGTTCAAGTCAAGTTTCTAGAAGGTGGATGTCAAACTGGAGGGAAGGTGTCGTTTGCCTAATCATAATTGCTTGTTGTGGCTTCACTGCTGGAGCCATCTACCGTTTCAATGTTTCACTAGTTTTCCTGATTGTGCCCATGATAATCGCAATCTTGGCTGCTGCTGCTCTTTATTTCCGTCAGGTAAGTACAGTTTAACGTCACACATATGGTGCCATTAACTATTAATTCTTGCATTTTACAAGTCCCGGAAAAAACTTAAGCCTTGCAAAAAGAGGGCTTTTCTAAACGGCCAGGCCAATGATTTACCAATCCGAAAAAACTTATTGGGATTGGTTCAATCAAGTGAATTAGCTAGTTTACCAGTTTCTAAAAATCAAGTTTGCTTATTCTTTATGAAGTATTATATGCTGGATGAGGATGAACATTATTTGGAATTTTTCATGTCTGACCTTTTTGATTACAGGCTTGAATGCTGCCTGATTTTAGGATAAAATATAATGAAAAAGGTCATACAATCGTTTATGATGGGCTAGTCCCACTTTTGTGACTTAAGCTAGGAAAGTTAAAGACTAGGGGTTGAAGGAAACACTTGGGATTCAATTGCTTCAGGTTAAGAGCCCCCGATTTTAGGAGAAAGATTAATGTAGTATCACTTACGACCAAGAATGGTGGTTGGTGCCTGGTGGTCTAATCCAACTTTACAGACTCAGAGATTACACTGGGAAAGGTAAAACTAGGGTTCAAGGATGGTTTCAAGCTTCAATTTGTTAGGATTTAAGGCTGATTTTAATTTGAATTTAAAGGAAACAGCTTTCTGGCTTTGTTTTGGACGTTAGGGGACATGCCTATGTTTTGAGGCCTAGAATGACAGGACAAGCAGGATTAGGGATTTGGATTAAACGTTTTAAAGTTCCAAGAGTTAAGTTACATATGCAGAGTAGTGTACAAATCATAGTTTTCAAAAGCGCGATTAAACTCGCACTCGATTGGCTTCTTCGTGTTGGTATCCGATTGTTGATTTTTAAGGCAAATGGACCGATTATGAGCAGCCACATGGATTGCATCTCTTTTTTATATTTCAATCCAATTTACTGGTCAAATGATATAAGCCTAGAGTTAGTTTGCTGGAAGAACTGCTCAGCAGCACCTGAGGCCTCCCCTTTGCCTTAGCCCCAGGTTTGCTCTTCTTCTTCTTTTTCTCCTCCCGTCTTCCTTCTCTTTGTGTTCTCTTATTCTTCCTCCTCTTTTCTTTTTTCATGTTGTTGCTGCTAGAACAAATTACCCAGTCTACTTTATTGTTTGGTTTTTTCCTGCTTCATTAACTCTATTTCTAGTCTCTCCTTCCCACCATCTCTCATCATATTCCACTTCAGGGTGTTGGATCCTTTTTACTACTCTTTCACGCTCCCAGTTCTCCTCCTCCGCATTGTTTCCACTTTTTTTTTTTTTTTTCAGCTTAAAATGGATGATTAGTAGCTTGAATTTTCTTTTCATTTAAATGAATTTGGCAAGTTAGTACTTTAAAGTGTTGACTAGTTATCACTTAGTACTTTAGAATGGTAGAGGCTTCTTAGAATATTGTGTCTTAGAACATGTATAATTTGTTGATCTCTCTTTGCCTATGTTTGAACTTTGAATATTTTGTCTGTGTTATGTTTACTATTTTTTCTAGACAATGTGCATCTTGCTTCAGTGAATCCCGGTTTCACTTCTAGCCAAGAGACCTTTGGTGCCTATTGCACCTGTCACCTTTAACAATTAAGCTTTACATTCATAAGAGGAAGTAGAGAAATCTTGGGTTTCGAAGGCCTCCTACGAGTCCCACCTAAGAGACTAGTTGAGTCTCACCGTTGTAAGAAAACAAAGTTCTTTAAGCAATTATCATCATTATCTTGTCTACTGGCAGTTCTGGAGAGTCGCTTCTGTTGTAGTAGCTTTTCTACTATGACATGATCGATCATAACGTGTTATAAGGTATGCAATCTGATGGGAAATTCCTAATCTCCAGAAGGTGCATCTGTTCTTCTCATCTGCTATTACTGAGTCAGTCAACCTTGTAAGTTGAAATTGCACATGGAGGTGGCAATTGATAGATGGAAAAAGATAAGAAGTATTTTATTTTATTCGATTGATTTGAATAAAGCAAGATTGAGACGGATTATATAGGTTAACTCTAATAAATCTAAAGAGACAAAAAGACTATGCTACCCTTATAATAAAAGATAAAAAACAAAAAAACTATACTATCCTTATAACAAAAGATAAATTCCAAACTCAAGATGTGAGGGTAGAGAGTATCGTGAGTTTGCCAAATAAAAAACAAAATCGAACAGTTGTGTGAGTCTTCGTGAAGAAATCAGCCAAGTGAAGCAAGGACAAAATAAAAGATAGATCAACGGTGCCGGACTGGAGATGTTGACGAATGAAATGACAATAAATCTCGATATGCTTCGTATGTTCATAGAAAACTGAGTTATGGGCAATTAGAATGGTATTCTTGCTATCACAAGAAATGAGTGTGGGAGGGTCAAGAAAAACACAAATATCGGACAAAAGCCAACGAAGCCAAATAATTTTAGCAGTTACTTCAGACATAGCATAATATTCAGTTTCAACAATGGAATAAGGAATGACTGATTGATTTTTGCTTTTTCAGGACATAAGAGAATCACAAAGAAAAACACAAATCTAGAGGTGAATTTCCGATCATAGATGTCATCGGCCCAATCATCGTGAGCATATGTTCAAAGAGTCAAACTTAAAGTAGAAGAGAGTAGTAAATATTGGTAGATAGTACAACTAACATACTGCAAGATACATAATAGTGCAACCCAATGAGTGGAACAAGGGGAAAAGACAAACTAAATGACAATATGGACGACATAAACAATATAAAGGCAAGTCACAGTAAGTTATACCAAGCATCCAACTAATTCTCGATACTCAGTAGGATCATCAAGGATAATACCATCGGAAGTAGAAAACTTGACATGCAATTCGACAGGAGTGTTGACAATCTTGTCATCAGTGAGATTGCATATGAGGTCTGTGATAAGAGATAACCATTTGGAGATGAAGCTACCTCGATACCCAGAAAATAATGGAGAGGACCTAAATCCTTTATCTTAAAATCGTGAAATAGATTTGCCTTCACTTCACTAATCGTAGCAGAATCAGAACCTGTGATAATTATGTCATCTACATATAACAGGAGAAGAAGTAATCTCGTAGAAGATCAACGAATAAAAAGAGTACAATCCTGCATATTATGTTGGAAATCAATCTGTAGAGTAACATATTGAAATCGCTCATATCAAACACAAGAAGACTGTGTGAGACCATAGAGAGCAGACGAAGACGACAATGAGTCCAGAAGTATGTGAAAGCTCCCGGAGGGGGGCGTAGACTTCTCTAGATAATGTACCCACTAGTGCGAACTGTGGTCATCTTAGCATCATGAGCGAAAGACTCCTCGTAATCAATTTCATATTATTGAGCAAACCTCTTAGTAACTAAGTGAGCTTTATACCGCTCTAAAGAACCACCAAAATGAGTTTTTGACTTTGTATACTCATTTGCAACCAATGAAATTTTTTCCAATTGGCGAAGGTACCAAATTTCAAGTTTGAGTTTTGGCAAGGGCAGTAAGTTCATCATTTATGACATGCACCCAATTAGAATCATTACAAGGTTCTTTATAAGACCTGGGTCTAAAATAAGTATAAATACGAGAGAGAAAGGAACGGTAAGAAAAAGAGAAACAAGTATTAGTAAAACAAAGTTTTACCAGGGGACTATGATCACGAGTAGGATAACAGTGGTCAAATGGATCAAGGACCAAAGAGGTAGATTGATGGGTTGTAAAGTCGGGATCCGGAGCAGGAGGAGCTGCACAACGATACTAGTAGACTAAAGGAGAAGATGAACTGAGGTAAAAGAAGAGGCAACAGGAAGCTTGGATACTTCAAGATTAGATATGTACCCTCCAAAGGGCATATCAATAGGGAATGGATCAATAAGAACTAAGTTTTCCTTAATAAAATGTGGTAGTTTGGGTGAAAGGGTGAAATATGGCAAAAGCTTGAGCAAAGTAACATGCTTAGACACAAACAACTTCTTGGTCACAGGGTCATAGCAACGATAATATTTTTGATTGATGTCATACTCTAAGAAAACACAAAAAGCACAACGAACAGTAGGCTCACTACAGTCCCTTTGGGAAAGAATGACGAAACAAGCAGAATCAAACATACAAAGAAGAGAATAATAGGAAATTTGACCATAGAGACGCTCTGGCATACAAGTACTAGAGAGGAGGAGTAGACATTTGATTCAAAAGATATGCCATAATGGGCACAACTGCTCTCCAAAATATAGAAGGAATAGAGGATGAGAGAAGAAGAGATCTAGCAGTGTCCATAAGATGACTGTGCTTTCTCTCAGCTCAACTATTTTGGACGAGAGTATAAGAACAAGAGGATTGGTGAATAGTGCATGAGTTGATAAGTCTATAAACTCAAAAACAAAGTATTCCCCATCGAAATTAGACTAAAGGATTTTGACCGAAGTAAAAAATTGAGTTTGCACCGTATTATGAAAATTGCGATAAATTTTTAAAAAATCAGATTAGTGCATTAGTAATAATCCCTTGTATACCGACTATAATCATCGACAGAAGAAATATAATGCATAGAACTACCTTTGGTTGCAATAGGGGAAGGACCCTACAAATCAGTGTGAACAGTTTGAAAATGACAGATAGAAACAAAATTTTATATGAACAGGCAAAGTAGACATTTTAGCAACCTTACAACCATTGTACGAACTGTCATTACTAAAATTGTACCCAAAAGATTAGACTTAACTAAAAGTTCCAAACGTTCACTAGACAAGTGTTCTAATCTAGAATGCCAAAGATAAAAAGGGGGAGATTTTTTGCATCCAAAAATAAAAGACAATAAGGTAGTAGAAGTAGACTCCATAGGAATATGCAATCTTCTAGCGTGTAGAGGTCATCAATTCTACGACTGGTCCCAATCTGCTTCTTAGCATCCGATCCTACACAACACACGCAGAAGAAGAGAACAAAACATCAAAACTCGAATCAAACAATTGACTTATCGAAATAAGGGTTAAACACAATTGAGCCATATAAAAGACATTGGAGAAAGACCGTAAAGGTGATGAGATAGAACCGATAGAAACATGCATAGGGGAGTCATGAAAGTAAGGAAAATGCAGTTAATAAGAAAAGATAAATTAAGGGTCATATGATGGGTGTGTGGTAGTCATTGCAGAAGCTTGTTGAGAACCCTTTTCGGTGGCAACCATGAAAGTCTGAAACTGCTGATACTGCTCAAATGAGAGGGAAGATGGAGCATTGCCTAAAGTCGATATTGCAAGAGCTACTAGAGGATGATGAAAGTGCTTTAGTGGCCAAGAAGATAATAGAGCGGTATCGTTGGAATAGAATAGGGGCTTTCAAACTAGAGTCTTGTAGATTGGGAAAATTGAGGTTGCCGAATACATACAAAGGTCTAGTGATTGGCAGATGAAGATTTGAGGAGGCTCGCTGGAGTACGAGGATGTCCAACGAGTGCTGGTGAAGGTCCAATAGGGGTTTGTGAGGACTGATGAAGGATGACGAGGAGCAGATATGGCTGCGAAACGATTAGATTTGGTTGCGAAAGGATCAAATCAGGTTGCGAAATGAGCAAATCTGGCTGCGATGAAGGCAGACAATGCTGCAATGAGGGACGTTGGAGTACCAAAGATTTGGGCGAGTTCTAGAAAGTTCGGTGAGTGACGAAGAAGACTAATTGTAGGTGGAGAAGATTGGTCGTAGGAGTGCAAGATCACATGTATCGAAGGTATCAGCGGAAAAGACTGATTGCAGATGATTGATTGCAGAAGAGGAGAGTTTGCACAGGCATATCCTAAATCTAATGCTCTAATACCATAATAGATATAAAAAAGAAGAGACGAAGTATTCCATTCCATTCAATTGATTGGAATAATACAAGATTGAGATGAATTATATAGCTAATCCTAATAACATAGGCAAAATGACTATGTTACCTTATAATAAAAGACAAATGAATGGTAGATAATAATGCTACGCTCACATCACCAATTACTATTTTGCTTTTTTTCTTTTTTCAAGTGGATGGGTGCAGAAGTGCAATAGATTCTTTGGTTTATGTTCTGTACTTGGCAATGTGAATACTTCTTTTCTCTTCTTTCAATGCACGTGTTTAAGCAAAGTGAAAAATACAATCTCATTTACTCGTGGAAATGCAATGTCATGCAAAAGCCAAAACGGGAAATGTGCTTGACAAATTGTGCATGGAGCTATGACCACGAGTGTTGCTATTTCATGTTTAAAAAACTGATGAAAGAATGATATAGTCCGCAAATCCTTTTTCTTGAATATAATAATTAATAATAAATAAATACTAGTGCAGTGACTAGCTCCCGTGTGGTTAAGGCAGTAAACCCATTTAGGCTAAATATTTATACATGTTTTTTTCTCCCTTAGCCCAACTATTGCATATCTACCATTATTTTTTAATCAGTTCTTGCTTGGCAAACCCTCTTTCGTGTGACTTTTCACAGGCTTATATAGCTCCAACAGGTTTCTCTTGCCCATGGGTTCCAATTGTACCCTCTGTTTGCATTTTCTTCAACATTTTTCTGTTTGCTCAGGTTTGCACATTAAGTACCCTTTTGCAACTTATCTGTCGTGATTGGACTGTAAATTTATATGTAAGAAAGCTCCATGACAACTGTATCGATCTGACTATCAACTTTCTTTTCGCAGTTACACCATGAGGCCTGGGTTAGATTTGTTGTCCTCAGCATTATCTCCATTGGGATTTATGCATTTTATGGGCAGTATCATGCCGATCCTGTAAGTTCGAATGAGAACATTGTTTACCATAGGGCACCAGCAGCAGAAACTCAATAACTCTCCATGTACCGTTATTGATGTGTTTATTCACGTGGCTTGTTGCTGCTTGTACCTATTGTTTTGCATGAGAGTAGGTTCTCATCCACCATACCATACAAGGCATGTATCCTGAATACCACGAATAATTTGTAATGCAGATCAATTTTCTACAAGCTGAGATTCTTAAAAAATTCTGATATATTACTCTTTCAGTTCATTTCATCGACTTCATGGCGATTGCTCTGATTTTGTTAAAACGACACGGTTTTGGTTTTGTGTGACTATAGATCTATTGAAGTATCCATGGACGGGCTTTGCTGATGATTGTTGGTTCAGTCTCTGGTTCATGGCCTGCAAATATTATAGATTCTTTGATTACCATGGAGATCTCATAACGTGCTCCAATGAGCTCGCCATAAAAGCTAACCTGGATTTTTTGAATTGCATTTCTTCTGTGATAGGTTTCTGCAGAGTCAACATGACACGGTTAAGGCTGTGGGAGCGAACAAAATACTTACTGTGCCCATTTGTTCTCTGGGGTGGCACCGAAGCATCTTAATGTGCATGGGTATCTGTTTGCCCCACCTTTTCCTCCTATTCTCTAGTAAAAGTTCAGTATAATGGTGATACCACACAATTACTGGACACGTGGTCAACCATCCAATATTATTGTAACATGAGATGCATTAACCCTACTTTTCAATCTCAATTGGGTATCTGACTGCGAAATATGTTGTCTGAGTTCTTTATGCCCGTACAGTATTTTTATTTTATTTTTTTATAGTGATGACTTGTACCATTTGTATTCAATTGTCTTTGTCGGGTGCAGGTACATCATACATGCTAGATTTGTCCTGTTCTTCTAAATCGAGTACACTCATTTTACTTTCTATAGGTGAGTTTTTGGTTATGTACATGGTAAACGATAAATTACTAATTACACTTGTAAGACGAATATCACACTATAATGCTACCTGAGTGTTTGGCATGGATACTTCATACATTTAGGGAGTAAATATCATTTCTTATTTACTATGTTGACAGTCTTTTCATAGCCTGTAGTAATATATCATATATCATTGTGGGTCTCAGTGCGAAGAGCGTTTATCATCAATTCCAAGTTGTAGAGAAGGCTTAATGCACTTTATAGCTGTGATATACACTAGTCATCGGCTTCCATTAACCATAAAATAGGCATACAATAATCAATTTTTGAATTACCGCGCGTGGGTGCACATTTATGTTTACGAGTTACATGTACAATAGAATGTGCCATCCACAGCAAGAGGTTCTTAGGAAAATTAAAATTGATTCTCAGAGTTTCATTATCCTTATTTGGACCATGTAGTCCCTCATCTTGGAACGAAGAAAAAACAAAGTATAGAACTCACTTGACCAAACTTTGTGGGTATTTAACACTTTTTATAACTACACGCAAGAGAGAAAATGGTTAACAGCACCCTACTACTTCATTTCCTATAGCTTCGAATGTGTCCATTTTCCGTTTGAGGTTTTTCTAATGGAAGATGATAATGGAGAGACTACATCAAATCGGGAGAAGGAGCAAAGGCTCAAATTGAAACAACATTGACCAAAGTGATATCTTTTAAGTAAACCCCAAAAAGGTGAGTGTAAACAAAACGGGTGGGTTTACCTTCCTATTACCTCTTGAAAAATTTGCCCGACGTTATATATATCTCCTCGACGATATTTTATCAGAACTTTGGTTGGTTCTCCTTCCAGGAACAATAGTCCGTTCTACGTTCTAACATGTGCAGATAGCATAACCTTACATTTGAAATAGTCTCGGTACTCAATTGCAAACGATATCTGAGTAAAAACCAACAATGGTCCTCCTTTGACAGTTCTGAATGCTGAGCAGTTCCACATCGAAAACTTCAAACTGCTTTGCACTAAAAAATGTCGAAGGTCCAACCTGTAGATCACAAGACAATTTTCTTATAATCATCTCTACCAATGGAGCATTACACGCTGAAGGCACAATTCTTGCATTCTATCTCACTACAGGATAAGGGTGGAAAGATTTTATTAGAACATGCTGCAGTGTTATGTTTAGCTTGGCAGGCCTAAGAGGGAGGCTGCAATCTGGACCTTGAATTTGAGAATGGATTTCTAGAAGGAATAAAAGGTACGGCCTTAGCTCTTCAAACAACCCTCCCGAGCTTTACCCTCCAAGAACCCTTTCGTAAATCCAAGATCCAACACAACCTTTAAAGAAAATGTCGGTTTGAAACCTTGACCTATGGTCGGGCTTAACAGTCTCCAAGATTCCTAAACAAGCTTCATCTGAAGAAATTAACAGTTTATTCTCTTGGTTCATTAAACTAGTGGATCGAACAACATTCTTTGTCAACAAGTTTGAAATTTGTCTTCAAGGGGATATTAACAACTGAAACTACTGTTCTACATTTTTTAAAAAACTCATGTAGTCCATTTGTACGCTCGAGACAACCAAATTAGTCATAACTCATAAGACAGCCAAACACTGGCCCTTTAGCTATAAACATAACCGTGATCTGAAAAAAGGGAAGCACAATGAAATATAATACCAGCCCTGGCAACTAAGAACAAGGAAAAATGAATATAACAAAAAAAGAAAAAACTGTGTACAAGTATGCGACACTCACGGGTGGCCCAAGTTCTGGCGGAATAATAATTCTCCTTTTACCTCCTGGCCTCATGTCCAGAATTCCTTCTTCAAATCCTGCATAAGTTCTCTTCACTTTTAGCTAATTCTCTCCCTCTCTTCCTCTCTCTCTTTCTCTCTCTGTAAGTAATGAAAAGCAGGACACAATAAATATTAATCTCTAAAACATATTGTCGTAACCTGGAACAAGTCCTTTTGTGCCCATTCGGATTTTAGCAGGAGAACCCTGTAAGTAGGTGCTGTCGATACGACGACCTGATTCATTGTAACCAATATAGTGAAATGTCACCTGCAAAGAAACTTAACATCAGTAATTCAGCCAATGAAATCCAATTTTTTTTTCTGGGCAAATCAATGTTCTTGTTTCCAGAATTAAGAGTTTGTTCTTCTCTAAAACCAATTTAAATAGGTTACAACATTAGTTTTAACCAATTAAGCTCAATAGTTTTTACACAAAACAGAAAATAATAAGAACTGCAATCTCTAAACATTAGGAAGTACTTACAACTTTTAATAGCAACTACATTCATGCAACAAAATTCATTATAACTAATAGCAATTGGAAAACCACCATAATGCCAGATGAAAGTGTACCGCAAAATTGCTGCATTAAAACTAACCATTAAAGAATTAGCACTTGGAAAAGAAACCAAAAGGTATACATACCAGGTACAGAACTACGACTAAATACTTGTATGAAATTAAGGTGCTAGAGGTTAACACCCTAGTTATTAAGAACCTTATAAGCTTATGGTATTGCTCCACTAGCTCAAGCAATTCAGAATAGCAGGGTGATTAGGGTTATGTTCTGGTAAGTAACATTGACTGCAGCTTGATTGTGCGGTAAGTTGGCATTATTAACCTTAGCGCTGGGGAAGATGCCAAAGCTCCTTTAGAAATAGAAGACTCTCCTGGAAAAACTTCATATCACTCAACCGCCTGTATGTTGGGGTCTTATGAGGGGAGATGTACTACACATTTGGATTAGTTATCCATCCCTCCCTTATGAGGGGAGATGTACTACACATTTGGATTAGTTATCCATCCCTCCCTCATCCAGTGTTTGGGAGAGGGATGAGGAGGGGATATAATTTCTGCCCAGATTACATAGCCCCTGCAACATAATAGTCTTAGCTTCCCCCAAGCCGCACATATCCCCTCCTTAGCCATCCTCTCTAATCATGCAAAATGTCACTTCCCTCTTTAAATTCATCATCCACCCACTCTTGTTCACCCATACCAATTACAAAACAAACCAACCATGCTATATTTACCTTTCTACATAATAGCCTTAACACACCATGTATCCCTTATACCCTTTTTCAATTTCTCCCCTTCTACTTTATTTCCATAATTACTATATGCCCCCTAAATCTCATCCCATTGATAAAATATAAGGTTTTTAAGTGATATTCTCCAATAAATAAAGATAATCCTAGAACACCCGTATACCGAGAGAATTATAAATACCCTCTATCTATGAAGCACTGAGACTTTTAAAGTTATGGTTGGTTCAATGGAATTATTAATGGAATGGAACAATGACCGGACTGGAATAGAGTGGATTGCCGTGGGAATGATGATTCTTATTTCTACGTTTGGTTGAGCGACGGAATTATTTTGAGGAATGAAAACGGAAGATGTGAAGTGAAAATGCAAAATAGAAAACATAAAAGACAACATAAATGACATACATATAAAATAAGATGCCAATAAAAGAAAGTAAGAAGCAAAAAACAAAACAAAATGAAAACAAAATTTGAAAACAGAAAATGATCAACAAAAAAACAGTGAACAAAATAATTGAAATTAAAAAAGTAAAAAATTAAAAAAAAAAATAGAAAACAAAAAAACAGAAAAAGCAAAAAACAGTGAATAGAAAAAGTGAAAACCAAAAACAGATAACAGAAAAGAAAAACAGAAAACAGAGCAGAAAGCAGAAAACAGAAAACAGAAAAAGAGAAGCAAAAAGTGAATAAAAAACAGAAAACAAGAAATCTCAAAACAGGAAATGAAAACAGAAAATAGAAAATGAAAAACTGAAAAAAATAAAAACCAAAAAAGAAAAAGAAAAAAAGAAAACAGTGAAAAAAAATGAAAAAGCTGAAAACAGATAATGAGAATAGAAAACATGAAATAAAAATGTTACTAGACGCACCCTACAACAATTTGAAAGCTTCTTTCAGGGGTATGATATTCCAATAATGTAAGCAAAAAGGTAACAAAAAATAAATTTTGACCAAATAAAACCCTCGATTAAACAATAAGAATTGTAAAGACATGATTAGTTTTGGTTGTTTCCGGATAGAATGTTTATATGAATGACAACTAATAATCTATCCTAACATATGCACATATTTTTTGCCGTGTCCTCACTGTGTCCATGTCTCTATCTATTTAGAATTGCCGTGTCCACATCCCTAGTGTCAGTGTCACTGGTTCTTAGCCCATTATAAATAGAAGCGAAAAAATTGCTTGGTCAAAATTGCACTATTACTGTTAGGAGCACCGTCAAGCAACCAAACATCTAAGCTAACTCAACTCTAATGAAGGTCAGGGTTTATCGTCATTGATCTGAACCCTTGACAGATAGACTTGAGTAGGATTTGTTGTTGTTTCAATTGTATTCTACAACTGATTCAAATAATTAGCAAGAGTATACGGCGATAAGCCGATGACAACGTGATGGTTGATGGCACATAAAAACAAATGGGATAGTGAACAAGGATGTTGAAAAGGATTTCAGGACTGACACAAGTCGATACATATTTGGTGACTTGACCAATGAATAGATAGTGAATGTCAACAAAAGAAATCCTAACATAGCATTGGAAAAACATTCAGGAAAGTTGGAATCCCAAAAGTTACTCAAAAATAGCTCCCAGCATTTTCTTCCTGCCTATAGTGGTAACAGAAATGGCATTTTCTCAGGTATATGCCACAGCTATATCTGAAAATGTCCATAACACATCTCTATGAAAAATACTGGCTAGTTTGAAAGTGGATATCTCAGCAACAAAGTTGACAAAGAAGAAAGAGAAAAGAAACTGCATAGTAAACCAAAAACAGCAAAGGTGGATTCGAAGCATAAAATGAACACCAGTAAATGCAAAAGCAATAAGATACCAACCTACTGGTAATGGAGTGTGAGGGGAGGGAAGACCGCAATTGACATGTGATGCTGTGGTAAAAAGAGAATAATTTTACTCAATACAACTTAACAGATAACTCTAGATGAGCTGGATTGGGAAAAACTGGATTTAGACAGCCTTATTTGGTTATATCAACCAAAACGTCATAAAAAATCTGGCTTTCCACATTTGTTCTTTCCAAAGAATCAACAAACTAGCATGTCTAGGCATCTAGCAAGTTGCAAATGAACATAAAAAATCAAACCCTAGTACTCGTCTGCCAAACTTTAGAGGATATATGTGCGTATACATATACATATACGTATGTGTGTGTGTGTGTGCATTTATGTATTCATATTAAAGCTAGGGTACAGGAATGAAGAAAGCTCTAGCTCAAAATACAAAACTAAACAAAAGGAAAACCTGTTGACCATCCTTTGGGCAATCACCTTTACCAACTTCATAGTCCCGGTATATAAGCCCTGAGTCACGCTTTACATAGTTTTCTGACGTCACTACATTAACCTGAAAACCTGATTTATATCCCAAACATAGTCAATTACCCAGAATAAAATACCGTGACAGACAATTGTGACAAAGATGAGACTGATTGTTCCTACCCTTAAGTATCGATGTCTAGTTAATAATTGCAATAAGAGACAGGACAAACCTTCTCTAACAAAGCTGGGGAAGTCTTCTGGTGCATTATTTTCTCTCTGTACCCGTTTGTTCTGCTCAAGTATGCGTTTTTCATCATACGGGTTTATACTTTTAGTCTTTCCAGAAGTCGGCAAAGTTGGAAACAAGCCTGATGACACTAAAAGGAAGAGAAATGTCCGCCTCATGTGCTCCTTATAATGCACAGCATATCCGTTCTGGTTTCTAGCCACACATAAAATGTTCTGTTATAAGCACTTAACCAATCTAAAACATGGAAACAAAATCCAGGGAATGAAAACTGGTCCGTCTCCAAATTGATAATCAGCTGCCCCTACCCAACATATTTTAAATTGCTTATTGAGGAAGAACGCGCGATGAGCTTCTTTCCAAGAAAAAGGGATCCAAATGTCGGAGAAGCTGAAAGTATTCTGTGACTTTTGCCTGCGTGAAATGTCAATAGATGCATAAATATGGAGCATAGGAAAATGAAGGGGATTATTACTGCAGCTTAACCGGTTCAAGAGCTAGAACACAAAGGGGCGATACAAAAGTTCAACCTGTGATTTTGGAGACCACAGGAATCAGGAAAACCATTGATTACTTCAAAGTTGACTGAATTCCACTCAAGTCGTCCAACATAAATAAAAACCCTGTTCAACACCTGACTATTTTGGATATACAATAGCAAGAGCTGTATAAATCTAAGCGTCAAATTTTTTAAGAGAACATATCAACACCCGACAAATCCTGCGTCTTTTGACTAAGTTTTGCTATAAAGTTTACCGCAGCTCAATTCCAACAGTATTCTATGATTTTCTGAAGACGTAGGCATAGGACGAGACTTGCTGCATAAAAGCTTACAACCACCACCCCAACTGAATTTAATGGTAACATACCATTTGGTTCTTCTTTCCATTCTACCTTCTAAGCTAACAAATAAAATGACACTGAAAGTGCAGAGGACAAGGTCCGAGGGTTTACTTTACACAGGCAAATAATTGAAAATGTCCAGATAGAGAGCAATTTTGGAACTCCTGTTATACCTACAGATAGCAAGTGTGGAACGAACCTAGGAAATATAAGCATCATTACTGTTGACTAAAGTACAACATTGTGTATAGAGCCTTTAGCATCTGTTGTTTTGGCCTAAAATTCATTTGGTTCTTACAAAGAATAGCAAAAAACAATCACCCGAATGAATGTGACTGGAAATGGACTTCCCCAAGGAAAAATGGGTCTGGAAAATCAGCAAGACTGACAAAATTTGAGAATTAATGCTAACAATCAGAGTTAACTAATAACTAAGCACAGAGGTGCAAAACACTGGGTTAATTGGTTTGTTCTACAGATAGTAGTGTACTAAATATAATCTTTCGAACCCTTTTTCTTGGAAACTCGCGCAAATTCTCAAGAAGCAAAAACAAAACCATCCGACACGGGAAAGTAGTGATTTAGAAACCCAATTGTAAATCAAATGGTACAAAGATGGAAAAAAGAACGAGAGAGAGAGAGAGAGAGAGAGAGAGAGAGAGAACTCACACGGAGAAAATGGAGTGTGGAGATGAGGCGCGGAAGGGATTGAGAGGAGAAGCAACGTTACCATGGCTTTGTGGGTGAACCCTTACTTTTGGCTCTTCTTCAGTCAATGGAGGCAAATTGCGGGTACCTTGAGCAGTCGACAAGTCAATCCGTTATCTTCTTGGCAAAATAGCATAAAAGGCCGTAAGTATCGATGTTATTCCCGCATAATTCAATCCGTTAATAAAATGGTGTGCATTAACATATCGTGGTATTTAGTTTTTGGTCATATCTATTAATATTTATTAGTTTTTTATTTTATTTATTTTTAAAAGTTATGTTTTGATTTTTTTTTAAAAATATCTAAATTATTTTTCATTTTAAAAATTACACAATTGAAACACTCAACTATTAAAAAAAAATACTAAAATTTCATTATCATATCAGTTCGGACACTAAGTAAAATGTGAAATCATTGGATCAAGATTTGAAAAAAATATTTTCTATCAGCCTAGAAATCCCTTCTCTTAACTCGCTGTAAAATATTTTGTTTTTTTACAATAGTGAATTTGCAGATCATGGTAAATTTTTGCAATTCTAAAATATTTTATTTTTTTACGATGGTAAATTTGTAAATCATGATAAAATTTTGAAACTCCAATATATTTTATTTTTTTACGATGGTAAATTTGCAGATTATGGTAATTTTTTTACAAAATTTGTCATACAATGTTCGACCAATATCATCGTAAACGAACAGTACAAATAGAAACAATAATAAAATAAATTCACTCACTGCGGAATCCAAACGGTCTTTGTTAAATATTATTTAGGTTTGACGATGAAATATTTCCTCCTAACTCACAACACTCAGATTCCGATGAACAAGAACAGAAAATCAGCAGGTCAATATCATACAGGATGACGAATATAAGAAATTTTGATTTAGGAACATAAAAAAATGAAAAAGATATGATTTCGTGCAAGGATAAAAAAAAAATCCGGTGATATTATCAAGATTCTCGTGAATCACTAAAACAAATTTCGTAGAAGTGGTATATTAACAGATTTTGGTGAAAATAAATGAAAAAGATATAATTTTTTCGATCATGATTTTCATAACCAAAGTCACTAAAACAAATTTCGGGCATATTAACAAATTTTGGTGAATTTTTTTAAAATTCCGGTGAGTATCTTTTCGATTCTGATGATATTATTAAGATTCACTGAAAAGTATTTACTATATTTGATTCCACATTTCAAACCTAATTATTGTTATGATTTTAAACCTACAAAATCAGGAATTATATGTTTTCACCCGAGAGAAGATAAAAAGGTAAACCAACACACTAAAATAATGGCAAAAACGTCAAATTATATAAAAATGAGATGAAAATATAACTTCAAAAATGAATGAGATGAAAATTTATATTGTCTGGACTAATAGGACCCTGTTTTAAATTATCTTTAACATATCGTGTATGTAGGTAGTCAGTTTTTCAATAACTAGAAAGTTAATATCTTAATGACAACACGAAAAATACTCTCTCTGTCTATCTCTCTCATACCTATTATTTGCAAGACAAATCGTTATAAAATTTTCTACCGTTTTGACGAGAAAACACTTTGATAGTTAAGTAAGAACCATGAGCATAAGAATCTCTCAATATCAGTGCGAAATCACTATAAATTGTGTATGAATGTACCTTTTACCATGAGTATGCACCTCTATTTATAAACTTTGTGATTTAATCTATCCGGATTCTCTTAGGTCGCTAATTAATTCTCACTAGAAACGAAGTAGAAGTGTCTTCTAATTGGCCATTAACGAGATAAATTTGGCCTGGACTCCCCAAGAACTCGTTTTCTTACTGTTGGAGCTTCACTCAAGCTCAAACTTTTCATTCTAAGTTGAATTGGTCTTGTAACATTCCGATTTCTCGAGACATTAATTAAAATGTTTTCTTCTTTATTTTATTATTAAAACATAAATAAAAAAAATATCCCTCTTATTATTAATTAAAAAACACAAAATGTGATAAACCACAGTTTCAAATTGCAAAAGTAAAATTAACAAAAATACCTTTTGGAGTTTATATTTATTCAAAAAATAAAATAAACAGCGCATCTATGGATAATGCAGCCAAACGTCGTCAAAATATTCTCTAGCAGTTTCCAACTATTTCTGCTCAGGCGAATTCTCCAACCGCTTCTCGACATTTGGTATGAAACACCAGGAGTAGAAAAGTTGCTCTAATGAATAATAAAACTCAATAGGAATGAATACCCGAAAATCAACCCAGAGAAAATATGTGTGCTTAACAAGATATATATGAACAGTGTAAATGATAACGGAATAAACTGTAAATTGAAATACGGAAGATATACACATTAGTATGTTATGAATTTGTTTTTTTTAAAGTTTTTAGGAATTCCACCGAGTAAGTGCGTTTCCTACCCAACTATCTAATATAGGGCACTCAGTTGATGTTGACCAGTCCTTATCTACACAGGGTTCATAGTCTGAGGTTATGTACCCGACTTGAATACTGACCTGGCGAGGAATGAACCTGCTACCATTCACTCAGGTCAATAACTATCTCACCCTAGCTAGATCCGACCGAATGTGGCTTCACTAGGTCAGGTACTAACAAATCTTACCCGCTTTCCCTTAATCGGCTCAAGAATACCCAAGATATTGGCCGTCACTCCTTCGGGATCCAGAGCTATCCCCAAAAACGTTCTCGAAGTCACCCTCAACCGTCTCCAACAACTCCTAGTTGAGGTCCTTTTAATATATCCACAAAATCAAACACGGGACGGCGCCCAAAAATAATCTTGCCACGACGGGCCTTCTAAATCAGTTTTACACAATTTAGTTTCATTACGAACACCTAGGTGTCTCCATCTACATATTTCATTATTTATAATGCATACTCGACACTGGAGCCTTATTCAAGTGTTATTCGAATTGTTGTCCTTAACGTTCATACAAGATTTTTTCAAAATTACAGTTAAGTCATTTCTATTGAAATCAAGCAGCATAACGGTTATAAGTTTGAATATTTATCAAAATCCAGAGTCTCAACAACAACAAAAATAGCTCAGTGACATAACAACATTAAATAATCTAATTCTCAACAACATTATTAAATTACGAGTGTATGCATGTGCATGAGGTACGTGTGATATTTCATGCGTTTGGATAGAGGTTGACTGCCTATAGTCCACCGGCCAATTGCTCCAAATCCATGTTCTGAACAACATTCTAATAGGTTAAAAAAAATAAGAAATACATTTTACTCTCCTAAATCTAAAGCCCCTTAGAAATTCTTAAAGCCACAAAAATCCAATTTAATATCATATCCTTCGTTCTTTTTTTTTAATATATCTCAATTTCCCTTAAATTAAGCAATTTCCCCACAAAACATCAAATAATGAGTGAACGTAATTTTCATCAGAAAGACTCTTTCCCTAACGTAGGGTAAAAAAATAACAGTGAATGAAGCATTCTTAATGTTGGTGGGATATGACCAATTTTACTATTCTAATTATTTAGACATTATATTATAAAATACAATCTCTGATTATAGCACTAACTAATTATTGTTTCCGGTGTACCGAAACCAAAAACTCCAGTGTACAAATTAGATAGAATTTGTAAACGAAAAATATAGAACATATAATTACTTACAAAGGCCAATCTTAGGATTCCAAAATTGGCGAATCGAGAGGAGTAGTATATTTTGTCCTTAAAGCAAATTACGTCCTCCACACTGGTGCTAATGGAATGATCGGACGTTTGCTTCCTAGGATTCAATGACTTTCGACAGGAAGAGGCAACACTTTGATCCTCTTGACAGGCGAACCAAGAAACTGGTTTATTTAGGTCTCAATAGCAGCAACAGCCTAGAAGTCTGCCTCGTTCTCTGAAATTTCTGGACGATCCTCATTGAGAAACCTAGCCAATTGAAGTGTCGTAAGATATAACAACATCTTCTGTTGCCATCTTTTGAACTCAGTTCCATTGAACTTTTCTGATTTTTCAGCATGGCCGATGGGCACATTGGTGGCAACCGGTGCAGGCACAATTGCAGGAGGCACAACTTTAGGGATTTGACCCGGGTTTGGAACCGGATTTTGACTCCCCTTCTCTGTAGGGGTTTCATTTACTTTCTCAGTAACAGACGTCATTTTCAAATTAAGGAGAGATCAACACAAGAATATATAAACTTGTGATAATTAAATATAAAACAAAATTAATCCACCAAAAAATAATTTTTACTTTTATAGTCCAGGAACTTATACACTGTAAAAATAAAGGTTATTACTTTCACATAAACTAATAAGATATGACTAATAATTTATGTGTATGCCCCAAAGTAACAGTTTATTTTCACATAAAGTAATAATTTATGACTAACAATTTATGTGAATTATCAAAAGTAGAAACAGTAGGTTAGACCACCTCAATTGTGAATAACAATTTAAAACTTAAACAAAGTATTTTGGTTTTAATTGATATGTTGTGTATTACCTAGTACACTGGTTAACAATGGTTGAGTGGACCAACAGTTAAAACACCACAGTGGGTGGATATTTGTAATTCATTTGCCGTTAATTGGTTCGAGGAAGAAAACCCATCGTTTAAGGTTGAACAGTAAAAATAGAAAACCCATCGTTTAAGGTGGAGATTTGTAATTCATATACCAGTGAACGGTAACAGCTTTCACTGTCGGAAAAAGAAAAAAAACATTCACTGTGTTTTGTACTGTTTTCAAAGAAAGAAATGCTTAATTTACTTTAAGATTGTTGTTTTCGGTGTATCGAATCAGAAACTCCAGTGTACAAATTAGATAGAATCTGTAAACAAAAAATACAGAATAGATAATTACTTATAAAAGCCAATTTTAGGATTCCGAAAATTGGCGAATCAAAGCGAGTAATATACTCTGTTCTTAAAACAAATTACATCCCCCACACTAGTGCTAATGGAATTATCGGACATTTGCTTCCCATGATACAACGACTTTCGACAGGAGGATGCAGAACTTCGATCCTCTTGACAAGCGAATCAAGAAATTGTAGAGTAATCTCATAAGAATAATGGTACGATGGTATGATATGTATGCAATGCGTGCAGAAATTTTTTTAAGTGTCGAAACATGAAGACAGTCTTCTGTTTTTATAGGCACAGAGGTGTCCGTTCGGATGCATTGCAACTGACTGGAAAGTTGCGATTGACCGGAGAGTTGTGATTGATCGGAGAAGGATACGTCCCTTAAAAAAAACGCGTTTGGAAATATTTTAGAAGATGGGCTCCCGCGGGTTGGGTCATGGGTTAAAGAAAATTAAATCCGATTGAGCCTAGCCCAATATAAATTAATTTTTTCTAAAAAGAATATATTCATTTAGCCCAAGCCCAAGAGCCGCTGGACAGCGGCGGCGCTCGCGCGCGTGTGGAATTGTGTGTACGCTCGTCCGTTCACAAAATTTCTATGACCTTAAGGGCCAATCCATTATACAAAAATCTTAGTAATAAACTCAAGGATTTTTCCTTCTCCAACTAACGTGGGACAAACTCATATCCCTCATTTTACCAACATTCCTATATGAGCATATAGTTCACTTTAAGGACAATTTTTAATTCATCCAAAAATTATATATGAAAACTAACCACACGAGCTCGATCTCTTTTTGGAGATGAACACAACGGTATGCGAAACTACTCCATCCGAAGACCGGATCCCATTCAATTTGTAGCTTCAAAATCGAGGTTCTAAACAATTTTTCCAACGCTAATCTCCTACATGAGATATGACCAATTTTGTATACAATTGAATACCCCACTTTCAAATTAACAATTGTCAAAGAAAAGGACAAATTCACTATCCATGGAGTATCAATCCCCAAAATTAAGACCAACCCACTTTTCATACAATAATAACGGGTTAGCAATGAAAGGAGAAAATTCTACAACAACAACGAATTAGATAGGAAAGTCTACAATTTTTATTAAGGTTAAAGGTAATAGATTCCACTGGGTTTTACCTAGGCAATTCGTTCTTAAAGCATGAAAAGTTGATGTCTTACAAAAATAATAATACATAATCTAAGGTAGGAGAAAATTTTTTCTATTAGAAGCATCCCAAACATATTAATACATAAATTAGGAAGACTGTTAGAACATAATCTAAAGGGCGTTACGTATGGAATCCTCCGAAATTATATAAAAAATAAAAATAAAAAAGTGAAGAACATGACCAATTCTTTTTCCTATGAAAAAAACAGTATATGAATCTAAGGGTGCTAGGTATGAAATCCTCTGAAATTACGTAACCAAGAATTGTTCGTACGATTTTCTACTAAAAATACATAATCTAAGGATTGGAGGTAAAATTCCCTACCTCGGACGTGCGATTGGCAAGGAAGGAAAGTAACTCGACAAGGAACTTGATAGAAATTGGCTTAGCACTGACTTTCTCGTCTCTCAAGCACCTCCTTTCTCTCCCTCTGTCTTTGATTTCTCTCACAAGTACTGATGCTAAAATGGTGTGGAAACAAAGGGTGAAAGGATGACTTACATAATAAAATCCACATTAAAACTCTTAAATTCCCCCATCAAATGTCCATGATAGCCAATAAAAATTACTATGCGTACAAATACTAACTGACCAAGAATCCTAATGGTTTTGAAGAGGAATAAAGATAGGAAAAATGATTTAACGAGTCTCTCCCCACAACAACACTTCATCTCAACCTTTGATTAGAAAATTATATGCACAATGACTAGATTAATGATTAACCATAAAATACTTGTTTAAACAAAATAAATAAACAAATAAATATATAATTTATTTATTTGGCTATTTAATTTTTTTAATACATTAAGAAATATCGAGTTATTACATTTTTAAAATTTTGGGTCGTTACAGGTCTTGGACTCCGCGTCTCTGTCATATTAGAACCTATCGTGAGATAATCGGGATTCTATCTTATCCTTAACACATGACTGTCATTCGGCTTCCTCAAGTCGGCAAAATGTCAGGTCAGTTATACTTACTTTGGCCTCGGCATCATCCATGTGCATAAGAGCACTTTATTGTCGAGCTAGATTATTAATTAATTACTTAAAGAAAAAACTTAATAATTTGTATTTAAGTATTACCTTCTTCAATTACCCTTAGCTTTGTCTGCTCTTTGTCGATCTAATGGGCCAGCTTGTGGGGTAGATAATGTTGACTTGATTGCGTCCAAATTAGCTCTATACAGTTGGGCGACCCATTCTATCCTAGAGTAGTGTTAGCATTTTCGGTTTTAGCATTTGCGGTGTCACTTGCACTATAATAGAGTTTTAGGTGTCAGGATTTCTAGTGTTAGGCCACTCAGTAAATAATTTATTGCATATGCTGAGGTAGTATAAAATATTGCATGTTTATATATCCTACTACTAGAATGTATAAAATATGTCAAAGCTTTGTTCGTGCTAAAACATGCAACACGTCTTTCCATCTTAGGATTATTGACTACTTAACTCTAAAGGGTCAACGTTCTTTGAGTCTTCTTCTGAATTCTTGTTGAGGTAACTATCGGCCTGACTAGTGAATTCTTCTTCTGAATTCTTGTTAGGTCGTGTAGTGTGACCTAAAACCCTTAGATGAGCAGGGTTGGTAAGAAACGTATGACTGGCCAGGGCTTTTGCCTGTAGGCGGATATAGGCTAATTCGTTTTGCTACAGTTGAAACGTGTGCTTCTAATCTCAGTATGGTTTTGCAACATCATCACACCAATATTTGTTTCTCATGCATCAGATGGTATGCAAAGTCTTCTTTAACTTTTTTGATGATGTGTATGACGCCTTCATTGACTCTGTACTTCAGTAGGCATTCAAAATGATCTGAATATGGCCATAGTTGATCTACGATTCGAAGTTAAATTCTAACGGAGAAATCCTACATTGAAAGTATAACTTTAGTCAATAATAGTTTTCACAATACTTAGTCAAAATTATTAGTTTTGATGAAAACGATATATGGTAGCAAATTCGCCGTTATCTACTCAAGTTGCGTCCTCGGAACCTAATATTGCCCAATAACTTGAGATAGAGAGGTGATGAACCTAAAACTCTTATCCCATTTTGCAACACCTCAAATTTTAGAGACATTATTAATTTTTTTTTTAATTTCAAAATATTTATCATTTTATAAAGAAAGGAGAAAAAGTATAAGTTTTGTTTGGTACATCCTTTAGCATATGAATTTAAACATAACAACGCTGAGATACATTTCAAAATATTATCTAAAAAATAAAAATACAGAGTATCTATTCTATGTAACTAAGGCTCAAAGAAATCTTCGTCTACAGCGTTGTTGTTGGCCAGATATACCAAATTTGCTCCATTGTCTTCGGTATTTAGTGTGAAAGGCCAGGGGCAAGGAAATATGCACTATGAACTACGAGGCTCGATAAGTTACCATATCTTAGTCCATTTTTTTAATGTTTATGAAAATTATGATAATATGAAAAATGATACGATACGCGCAATATATACGAAAGCTGTAACACGGCAGTGCGAGAGTAAAAGTAAATTAAAGCGACATAAAATTCAATAGTGAATCTTCAAGTATTATCAAATCCTCAAAAGTTGTACAAGTCTTCGACTTTCAAATCATACACCACCGATCATTACCACATGCCATGTCATACCAAAGTTTTTCGATTTATAGTGCTCTTATCCGATAACGATCCGGACCACTACGCTAACTGTGTTATCGACCACTAACGTTCTCGACCATTATGTTTCCAAGCGTTATATCCCCAAGCGTTATATTTTTCGAACAACGTGCCGACACCATGGTAGTTTCTAAACTTCACTTCTACAATGACTAGACTTTATTGAAAAAGACACAATACGATTAAAGAATATAACATGGGTCATACATAACTTGGCTAATGCATGACAACCTCTAAATCATAATTGTGTTTAAGACGCAGCTCGACTAAAGATACCTCATGCTTCAAGCCATAGCTCATCTAAAGTCTCATCACGGCTAATGACGCTCATTGAATATTCTCATTGATATTCTCACTGTTTAAGATGCAGTTCCAACAAAAATTCCTAAAGTTTGGGTATTCACATAATATCCTAAGTTTCTGAAGTTCAACTAATGTTCTAATCCCAATGTCCACATTTGTATCAAAATACTAATCTAGCATTATGCGTCAAGTATCGTCATGTGAATGATTTGCGTAAATTGAACATATAATAACATGGCATGGTAAAATAATGTTCATGTGAGAAAAAGATAAAGCATAAATAACTTAAATTGGGGTCAATATGTAATTAGATGATACCGGGATTCATGAGACAATATTTATTATGTTCTAAGAGGGTTGGAGATAAATTCCAGTAAAGGTTTTTGACTGGCTAAGGATCATCGTATTGGTCATGGTGCAAGTATGATCGGTCAGGGTGTGAATTGGTATTCTACAATAGCCAAATGTGACTCCTCAGGGTACAAGTGTGACAGGTTAGAGTGTGTTTTGTTAGTATACAGTAGCCAAATGTGACCAGTCAGGGTGTAATTTACAAGGTATAAAACCAAAACAACATAGGATCGTGACCTCAGAGTGTCATTTTCTTCAAATAACAAGCCTAATTTTCCTCCATTAAAGTTTCATGAAGCTTTCTTGCGTTCCTCTAAACATCAAATTGAGTTTTAAATGTATGATAAATTACTTCTAAAAGATGAATGAAACCAGGAATTGGAAGGATGGATTGATTTGGTGAAGTGGAGAAATCAATAGTCGTCTCCTTTCTTCCTTTGAAATTTTTGAACTCTTCCCTCTCTCTTTCTCTCATACTCTCTTCCCAATCTTAGTGAAAATGTGAAGAATGGAAGAGAAAGGTTTAATTTATACAAAGAGTTGGAGGATGAAGATCAATGGTGAGGAGGATTCTTAGGAGAATGGGGGGTGGAGGAAACATGGAGTGAAGGGAGAGGGTGAGCTATCAATATAGTAGGCAAAGATGAGGGGGAAGATGGTACTCCCATTGTAGGCTGATGGGAGGGGTGAAGGTAGTGGGGATGGATTTCCTTTGCAAAGGATTTGGCATGGGAAAGAGGGGATAACATGTGAAGGTGAGGGTGATGATGAGGATGACTGATGACGGAAAAATGATTAGGTGTGGTGAGGTTCAACTAGTACATATATGTATATACATAGCACACATAACACACACACACACAGATATCTATCTATCTATCTATCTATATATATATATATATATATATATATATATATCATGTATGTTACGCCTTCAATAATTATAACATAAATAAATAATAATAATTGATCATTGACAAAATCCTCGCGAACTCACCGAAATCTCCCAAAATATTCGTTCATATTGGGTAAAGTTGTTCAATTTGATCATTAGTACCAACAAAGGGTTCCCAATGACCATTTACATTGAATCAAAGTATCAAAATTTACATCAAGATAAAGTTTGTGAATAAAAAATGGAGTTATAGTACATCTTTTCAAAAGTGATGCACAAAAGATATTATGTAACTCTAGCAATGAAGTTCTCAAAAGTCATGCAACAGGTCAAGCACTCTATACCTAATCCATGCTAAGCGTCTAAGACTACACCTGAAAGTAAAGACAGGACAAGCCAATAAGCCTAGTAGAGAAATCTATGCCAATCTTATACTCCATCTGTCTCAATTTGTTTGTCCATTCTTGAAATTTCAGCTTATTTAGGAAACATAATCATTACTCTTAAAAGTTTTTACTTTTCAAGAATACTTTTAATTTTTTAAACATTAAATGAGAGTTCACTTATTTCAAAGTGTGGTTTTTAAAAAAGAGAAGGACATTAAAGAAATTTTGACAAGTCAACTTCAAAATTAGACAAACAATTTGGAACATCTAAAAGTCAAAAAGTGGACAAACAAATCATGACGGAGGGAGTATGAATTTGAAATGATAAGGCATGTCGATGAATATCAATATATGCTACTGAGGAAACAATAAATAAACACGTAGATGAGCACTATGGATACACCAAATCATCTTTAAGCATTAGTAAGTTCAACACAAGTTACATCATCTCATTTTATTCCTCGAACATTCAAGCAATAAGTTCGGGTTGCATTTATAGTTTAGTATGCCTAGCATTCCCGTTGGATTCTAGTTCATTACTCATAGCATTCCCATCGAGGAGTCTAATTCAAGGCCTCCCTACCATTTCTGTAGGAGTCTAGTCCAATTACCCTAGCATTCCCTTAAGGGAGTCTAGTCCAAACATTGTGTTTATTCGAATGTCCACGAATGTCACGGGTTATAAATCAATCTCATTTATCGATTACACATTCATGAAGTTCACATGCCAAAAGATCATCAAGTTATTATTCGTAACGTGTCACATAATTCCATTAAACCATAAACGTATGGTCATGCCTCAAACCCATGTTTCAACATTAAAACTTCCATTCAGGACATCCAGACAAGGGACAAGAACATCAGATAAAATGACAGAAAACAGGAGAAGTCCATAGCAAGGTCATTTGGATGAAGGACAGGATCATTGAGATGAATCATCTGTCAAGTGAAAATAAACAAATTCCAGATGCAATTTCCATCTGGTAGGATAAGCAAATCATCCGGATGGGGCTAAAGTCATCTAGATAAATCACAAGGTGATCCAAATGAATCACTAATGAGATAGAGCCCAAAGTCATCCGGATGAAGAAAAAAAGCATCCAAATGATCCAATCTTTCAAATCAATATCCTGAACCAAGACAACAGGGCATCTAGATGATCAGGTGATTTCAAAAACCTTCTACGACAACAATGGGGCTCAAAGGTCTCCAAGGCTAGGTCAATAAGGCAATCCAAGTTCAAATAACTCCATATACACATCATATATGTTGGAAAAATGGTTTGGAAAAATATAATGTTAGCTAAGTTTTAGCTAAAATAAAAGTAGGTCCTACATATTTTTATGTGTAGATCCAAGTGGCAATGTGTTTGCATACATATGGAGCTTAAGATTATATATTTGGTTGGACAAAATCATTTATATGTGAATTAGAAATTAAATCCAAAGTAGACTCCAAAGATTAATAATTTTGGATGAAAATCATGTTAGTCTCACATAGGAAAAATGTGAAACTTTCAAGTGACTTATATAACTTGACATTGATTAAGGGTTTGGGTTTCAAGAGGCACTCCACTTTTGTGGATAGAGAAGGATTAGGTAGCATGTGTTTTGGCCCAAATTACCACACGTGAGGGCGTGAGCTGCCTCTATCGTTCGTCCGTCCGACATGTTAGATAATATTCTTTTTATTGAAAATTAATTTAATTAATTAATTAAATTTAATTTCCTTTTTTAATTTTATTTATTAGATCTGGTTAACTCGTTTTGGAGGCCCACGTGACCTGACATAAAATTGACCGTTGGTCTTGGGTGGTTTATGACCGTTTGAAAGGCCCAACAGTTGTGACCTTTGGCCGAACCAATGCGACTAAAATGAACCAATTTTTCTTAGCGAACCGGTGCACCTTTTACATTTTCGGGCCGAACTAGTGCAACTCTTGGATTGAGTTACACCTCTGGATTGCCTATAAATAAAGGCCATTCCATTTCATGATTTCACACTTAATAATCAGACCCCTACTCCAACATTACATAGCATCTTGACGAATAATTTCTAGTTCTTCGAGAGAGAGTCAAGTATACAAGTTTGGTTCGATAGACTTGTAGTTTGCAGTACTGCTATTACAAGGTTGATCGTTGTATTTTGAGAGACAGACAACACTGTATCTCGTAACATCATAGTGAGAGTGTATTTTGTCTTAAGGAGATTGTGTTTAACACAAATCTCGATCAGTAAGCATTTGTATTCTACCGGTACCTCCATCAATTGCTTGGTCACTAGAATTCGTTCGCAAATCAAGTAAGTTTCTATCTTGTTATTTTTTATTGTTTTTGTCTTTCTTATTCATAACAGATTACCAATAATTTGCCTAATAATATACTCATAAGAGAAGTTAGAAATTCCTACCTCGAAATTGTATCGAAAGATTTAAGCTTCAAAACACAAGCCCTAATTCTCAATCTTGAGATATCTACAATTCACCTTCCCCAAGCTTAAAGATTGCGAACAAGCACCCAATACTAACCGAGTATGAGGAAAAGAGAGAGGATCTTGAAGTATAGTGGCTTGGCCGAAATTTTGGATGGAGGCTAGAGAGAGTGAGTGCAACGTGAGAGAGATGTGTGAGATGTGGGTTTCTAAAAGATCAAAGTCTGAGATATTATAAGAAATCAAATCCACAAATTACACTCACACCACAAACATTGCTAACATGCTATAAACAAATTCCAAACTCACCTTTCATTACATGTTGACCTCAATTTACTACATAAGCATAATTACATTACATTGCTCAATAAAATACTCCGAACATTATTATTTAAAACAAAAAATTTATGGGTCTCTACAATGTATACCCTAGTATGTATGTATGTATTACATGATGTATATATGTATAAAACATGTATACAATGTAATAAGATTTAATTACACAAAATTAATTATGTTATTCAAAATTTTAATTAAATATGCGAATTTACATTTCTTATTGATTTAGATATTTTGGATCCTTACGCAATCATACCTTGAAGAAGGCTTCTTATTAGTTAGTTTGCTATTTGAAAAAGATGTATTTCGATTCATTTATTTAGAAAAGCTCATTAATTTTCTTTAAGAGTCCTTCCCTTTTTCTTCCTACATCAATTTTTTTAAAAAATTTCGCGATCCTTCATAAGGATTTTCAATTTCTATTGGTTGTACTTTTAGTTAACTGGATCCTCATATTTACATAAGAATTATTGCAAAATGTGAACATTAGGACTAAAGACTATTGTTTTAAGTAATTTTTTTTGAATGTTATTTACTTACACCGAATAAAGAAAAATTATTAGATGCATTGAGACTTCAAGAAATCACAAATTTTATTAAAGATTTCCGTAACTCTCATCGAGAATAAGATTTTGGAATAATGCTTCTTTCTCATGGTAGATACAAAATTATATGGATCAGAGGTCGGTGCATGTCGGTACCACGATAAAGTGGTACGCTATGTTGCGAAGCGCTTTTAGGCATAGGCTTATCCAATAATTATGTTACGTTATAGTTCAGGACACATTTATTCATTTACACTTTGCCCCTTTTAACTATCACTCTTTTTCACCTTACCCCTTTGAAGGCTTTTGGGCTACAATTTACTCCCTTGACCTACTGAAAATGTGAGAAGCCCATACAGCATTGACAAAAGTGATATTGCTCTTTGATGTTTCTAGTATTAAGCAAAATACCCAAACAACCGATCAACCTCCATATTTTTTAAAATCACATGGTGTGTGAATTAAGTTAGTTAATAATATTAATTAATTAATTAATTTAATTTGTATTGTTTTAGATTTTAATTATTTTAATATATTTTAACAAAAGATTTCTTGATAATACGACAAAAGTTTAAAAATTCACTAAAATAAAAAAAAATATTACTAACTTTAGTACTTTTAGCATTATTTTATCTTACAATTTTTTTACATTTAATTAATATCTTATATTTTTTTATTTCTTCCATCTAGCGAAATGACTAAGCTTAAAGAAAATAATATTTTTTTTTACTAATTTTATATATTTAAGGAGTTTAATCTTCAATAACATTGGGAGCATGTCCTTGATTTATCTTTGATTGCTTTATGCCAAATTTTTTAGCTCATTACTTGTAAAACATTTAGAGGTCACGGATTTGTTTTTCCAGAAGAAAACTAATAAGCTGATTTTTTTATATTATTGAGGTCATGGATCATGAATGACACCTAATTACGTGCACCTAGTGTTGAACACGAAAAAATTATAGTATATTGAGGATCGGGGAATCACATGCACACACTATGAAACATTACTTGAGAAAAAATTTCACTCTATCTCAATAATATATAAGATTACAAAAAACTCTCGAAATGGGAGGTTAACCAACTGAACCTCAATTCTAACTCCTTTACACTCTCACTGATTCTTATCTCTCCTCTGCCTTGCCCTCACAACTGGTCACACTTCAAAGTTTCATAACACAACTTTATATAGCCAAAGGAAAAAGAAGAAACAAAATAAACACATTAAATGCGAGAGATTTTTCCAGAGATTTCCTGATCTCCCATAGATTCCAAATCTCCCATTTGTCAACAGTGGCTGTTTATTTGGGATTTCCAACAGCCCTTAATCTCTTCTTGGAGATTGCTTAATTTCACAAGAGAAGATCTCAACAATCACCTCCTCGAGCCATGAGAAGTACGCACAGTACTTGTCGCTTTACACCAATGTATATCTACCACTCTGTCGTCACACCTGTCTTGTGTTTCAAAGAACGAACTCAGCATCCCTCTGCTCACACCAGACAGGGGGTGGACAAGTGGGGTCAACTGACTCCACTAGACTGAAAAATAACTCTAATTTTTTTTTTAATATTTTGACACTTGCCCCCACATCAAAACAACAAAAAAGACTTGATTCATAACTAAGAGTATGCGGCAACAACAAAAAAATAAAGAAAAAGAATTCTAACTTCTCCTTTTTTACTTTTTACACTCCAGTTGACAACCTGAAAAATGAGGAAATAGTACAAGTTTTGGCTCCAAATGTGATCAGTACACAAAGGGGTTTCCTTATTCTTATTTATTTTCCCTTCTTTTTCATTGTCAATCAAAAACCCATAGTAATGGTTTCCTTAATCCTTCATGCTAAGATTGAAATGATGAATTGGTGAATCGGTGAAAGTGTCAAGTGTGGATTGTGAAGTGTCTCTATTTGATATCTATTGTCTTGAGGTAAGCTCTCTCTCTCTCTCTCTCTCTCTCTCTCTCTCTCTCTCTCTCACTATCACACACACACACACAAACAAAATTGAAAATCTAAAATTTGATTAGGCGAAGTCTTTTGCTGAAAGTGTTAAATGCTTAGTTAGTTAGTTCACCAATTTTTGATTAGACAAAGTGTTTTGTAATTTGTATTCCAATTTTAAAATTAGGTAGCATGAGTTCTCTAAATGGAGGGACTTAGAATTCAACCTTGGATCTAAACACCCTTTGGTCACCATTCATCAAAACATTTGTACAAGATTAACCCAAAATTCAAATAAAACTCCAACTGAAGGTAAATGAGAAGCATAATAAATTGCCGGAATGAGGGAACGGTTGAATAGGAGTTGCCTCCCATGAGTTCTGTAATTGCCTACCACGAAGTTAAATGAGAAGCATAATAAATTATATTTATATGTTATTCCATCCGATGGTTAAATTGTTTATTATTTTATAATTTTGCATAAATAACTAATAAAGAATATAAACTTATTGTAATCTAAATTTATTTTGTGGCCCTCTTTTATTAATTAGAAATTTGGAATTAAGGATAAAATTAAGTTATGTTGATGATTATTGATATTTTTTATTTTTTATTTTCTATATCTATGGAGAGATTCTTTAAAAGAAAGGTACTCTTAAAATCATCAACTTCTTCGAGTCACAATGAGTCTTCGAAGGAAAGTCGAAAGAAAAGTGACTTACCACATGTTCAAGCAGATCCTGGACTTCGAGCTCGGATTATAGATTGTGATCCTAATATTTGAGAACAAGTTTGGAGGACCTACTTACTTAAGGGTCCTTGCCAACCTCGTAGCCATGATTTCCCTCAGAAATTTTTCGGGATTCCTAAGAAGATTCAATTCGTCTTGGTTTGATAAATTTGGTAGTTGGCTAGAGTATAACATATCAAAAGATACTGTATTTTGCCTTTGTTGCTATATTTTCAAAGATGAAATAGGAGACCAAGGGGGCGGTGACATTTTTGTTGGCGATGGATTTTCGAATTGGAAGAGGAAAGATAGATTGAAAACTCATGAAGGAGGTGTTAATAGTGTCCACAGAAAAGCATGGAGAAAATGTCAAGATTTATTGAATCAAAATCAACATATTGAAACAGTGTTCTCCAAGTTATCCGATGAAGCCAAGAGAGACTATAGGGTGCGATTGACAACATCAATTAATTGTGCTCGATTTCTTTTGAGACAAGAGCTTTCATTTCGTGGGCATGATGAATTCGAGATTTCAAACAACCAAGGAAATTTTCTTGAGTTTTTGAAGTTTCTTTCAGAGCAAAATGAGAACATTAAGGCCGTTTCACTTAAAAGTGCTCCAGAAAATTATAAGCTCACATCTCCTAATATTCAAAAAGATATAAGTAATGCCGCTGCTGTAGAAATTACCAATGTTGTAATTAAAGAACTCGGTGATAAGTTATTCTCTATTCTGCTTGATGACTCTAGGGATGTCTCAATGAAAGAGCAAATGACGGTTGCTTTGAGGTATGTTGATAAGAGGGGATATGTTGTAAAATGCTTTTTGGGTATTAGACATGTTACTAGAACTAGTGCTCTATCATTAAATAATGCTATTGAAGACTTATTTTCTACACATGACTTGAGCATTTCTAGATTGAGAAGACAAGGTTATGATGGAGCTAGTAATATGCAAGGAGAATTCAACGGACTAAAGGTCTTATTTTACAAGAGAATGAATGTGCGTATTATGTTCATTGTTTTGCTCATCAACTTCAATTAGCTCTTGTGGCGGTAGAAAAAAACATATTCATGTGGCTGACTTCTTTGCTATGGTTTCTTACGTTGTGAATGTTGTTGGAGCCTCTGGCAAACGTTGTGATATCCTTCGAAGAAGCAAGCTACCAAACTTATTGAAGCCCTTAGTAACGATGATATTTCAAGTGGTCAAGGTCTCAATTAAGAGACCACTCTTGTTTGTGCTAGTGATACACGTTGGGGATTGCATTATGACACTTTGCTTAGCTTGCTTCACATGTTTGCATCTGTGATTGATGTGCTTGATGTAATAGTAGATGATGCATTTACCTAAGAACAAAAATTAGAAGTCTTCCGCTTATTGAAGGAGATGCAATCTTTTGAGTTTGTGTTCAATCTATATTTGATGAAATATATTTTGGGAGTTACAAATAAGTTGTCATAGGCATTACAAAGAAAAGATCAAGACATTATAAATGCCATGAAACTAGTTCAAGTATTTAAGCTACAACTCCAATCAATGAGGGATAATGGATGGAGTGCTTTGACGGAAGAAGTCTTCGCTTTTTGTGGCAACAATAACATTGATGTTCTTCACATGGAAAGAAAATATGTTTCTTGAGGATGATCAAGGCGTAGAGCTCAAAAAATGACAATCTCTCATCACTATTGTGTCGAGTTGTTCCATACTGTTATAGATATGCAACTCCAAGAGCTTAATAACTGATTTAATGAGGTAAACGCTGAGTTGCTTCTTTATGTTGGGTGTCTAAATCCATCCAACTCATTTGCAAGTTTTGACAAACAAATGTTGACTCGCTTTGCTAAATTTTATCCGAAAGACTTTTCGGACATTGAGCTCTTGGCACTTCCAGATCAACTTGATATTTTCATCATTGATTTGCGTTCTAGTGTCAAATTTTCAAATTTAAAAGAAATTGGTGATTTGGCTCGAATGATGGTTCAAACCGAAAAAAATATAAGATATTCATTGGTATACAAGCTTATCACTCTGGCATTGGATTTACCTGTTGCAAATGCTATAGTGGAGAGAGCATTTTCTGCAATAAAGATTGTGAAGAACCGACTTTGTAATCGAATGGGTGATCAATGGATGCATGATAGTGTTATTGAGTATATTGAGAAAGAGATTTTTGATAGCATTACCAATGAGGTTATCATGCATCGATTTCAAAATATGAAAAATCATCGGGGTCAATTGTAAATGAAACGATATGTTATGATTGGACATCATT
Organism: Arbutus unedo; assembly: GCA_014822125.1. Lineage (NCBI taxonomy): Eukaryota > Viridiplantae > Streptophyta > Magnoliopsida > Ericales > Ericaceae > Arbutus > Arbutus unedo. The sequence continues at coordinate 57,715 of JABCMJ010008240.1, forward strand.
TTTTGATTACATATTATGAAAAGATATCACTTTTTGTTTATTAATTGACTATATTTATTTTTATATGCTTATCAAGTACGATGACAAAATTATATAAAATATGATACTTGACCCTAGTGGTCATAAATCCTGGATTTGCCCCAGACACCAGAGGCTCATTCCATTAGGTAACCTCAAACGCTACCTGTGAAGAGTTTGACACTTGTCTCCGTTGACACTTTGCACCCCCCTTGTCGAGCTCCAATGTACCCCCAAAACTGAATATATCACTCGGCTACTCTGGGTGACTTAATGTTCTTCATAATTCATCCAACTTTGGATTGATCACTCTAACGTTGCTTACATGCGGTGCAAGGTCTTCTATGACGAATCTCTGGATGAATTCCTACTTATGATAACTGATTCAGTTGTGGATCGACCACTCTAGTATTGCCTCTTGCAATGCCAGGTCTTTTGTGACTAATTACATCCTTATCATCAAGTAGTCTGCACATCCACATTGGAGTGCCCGTAGCTCCTGCTGGAGTGCTCCAAGTAATCTTGCCATCTAGAAAATTCTTAAAAAGAATGGAGGGGTCACAATGGTCCCACTTAAAATTCATTCTCCTTCAACATCTAGTGTTGTTTTGACAGAAATTTCTGATGTAAGAATTATTTCACCTGCAACATCGTACCATTCTATACGCACCCCTCGTTACCTGGGCGCCTGCACCCCCACACAGGGGTACCGTGCAAGGTTATTTTCTTATCAACTGTGACCCCAACTCCCCACTTCTTGCATGCGTCATTCTGGAGGTGTAACCGTCACTGATCAACATTTCAGCAAATGAGACTCTCTTGGTCGATCGCAGGTGCTGTACAACTTTTCAAACTCGACCTCTTCTCATTGCTTTGAGCTTTCTTTTGAACTTTTTGGAGCCACTGCACACCATTGGATCTACCACTCTGTGCTTGGATATCGCCTTGGGCCCTGCAACTTCTCTCGCGCCGTCTTCGTGACCTCTTTGCTCCCTGTTCACCCTGACAGCTGGACTTGTGATTAACAGTAACTCCTCCTGTCATAACACTCCCCTTCAGTCTGTACAGATTTCCCAACTTACTTATTTGCAGCACTACTTTGTCTCCCTTAAGGACTTTAAGAGTTCCTCTTTCAACTAAGAATTTGTAGCCTTTGTCATCAATTCTTCCAAGAGAAACCAAATTCTACTTCAATCCGATCACATGTTAGATGCTTGTTAGCAACACCTTCCTTCCATCTAGCATACAGAATCTTACTGTCCATTTGTCAATAATTTTGCTAGTTGAATTGTTGGCCATCTGGACAATTCCACCATTGTATGTCATGTACTCTGTGAAACTTTTCCTATCAACGCACATATGGGTTGAGCAATCAGAGTCTAACACCCAGTTTGTCTTCTCTCTCTCGGTTGCACTGTTGTTGCTATGAGAGCATCTGCCAAATCATCTGCATTAATAAACGTGGAACCTGATAAAGCCACAATTGCTTGTGAAGTTTGGACTTTCTCCATATCTGCTACATACTTGGGACAATTATGCTTGATATGCCTTTTCTCTTTGCAATGATAGCAAATATACTCCTTATGGTCCCTCGAACTGGGCCTTCCTCTATTAGAACCTTTTTTGGCTCTGCTCTGGCTTCTACCTCTCCCCTGCACAACATTGGATTGTAACCCGTCATTGATAACAGAGCCCATGCCCATCTCCTTCCTTCGCGCTTCTTCATTGAAAATGGCATCCTTGACCATTCTCAATGTCAACTTTTCATCTGGCACCGAATTACTAAGAGCAACTACCAAAGTCTCTCAATTGTCTCGAAGGAAACTGAAAAGTGATAAAGCCCGCGTGTCATCATCAAACTTCAATTCAACACTAGCCAACTGGTTCATCAAGTACTGAAACTGACTAGTGTGTTACGCCACTGAACTCCCATTCCAGAGCTTCATATTTACTAGCCTTCTCATTAGTAACGCGTCATTCCACGATGTCTTTGACTAGTACATTGCCTCCATCTTCGTCCACATGGAGTAAGCGCATGTCTCCTGGGCTATATGATGGAACACCTTGTGCTCGACACACTATTGGATCAGTCAAATTGTCTTCCCATTGAGCTTCTTCCAATCCTCCTCTTTCATGCTATTCGATTTGACATCCTTAGACTCCAGAGGGCCGTACAAATCCCTACAAAATAGCATATCCTCCATCCGAGGCTTCCAGATTGAATAATTAGTCACCCTTAACAGGATCATAGAGGTTGTATTGGTCTCCTCCATCTTGCTATGCACACCTCAAAGCAAGAATTCAAGTCTCTTATCTCCCACGGACTTCCAGTTTGCTAAAACACCTTGAATATAGCCTCCGAAGCTATAAATACACTTTCATGGCAACCCCGAAGTTGAATCTCGACAAATGGAGCGCACAGTTGGATGCGAAATGCTTAAATTAGCTGGAAAATACTATAATTTTGTCAAAATAAGAGTTAAAATGGCTCTAAAATTGCAAAAAACACAATCTGGAATATTCCTTAGCAAAAGGAATATTACTTGCTGACTGAGTGCGCTGATTGGACACCTTAGCTGAGGTGGCAGTCCACGTGGCGGATGACGTGACACCCCACAGACCCGCACTACTAACATGGTAGGTAATGTGATTGATGGCGTGGCAATCCATTGATTGCTGACTAACCGATGATGTCAGCACTGACTCATCGTCTTCTACCTTCAATCTATGAGTGCAATACACCTCTGATAGTGGATCTCACTCCCCAACTTCAACAAGAAGGTGTAGCTCACCCCCACCCCTAGCTTCGTTTGAGCTGTTCCAACCACCGTTGGACTCATATTGAAGAGACGAACACAATCCACTAGGTCAAAAACAATTTTCAACATACTCAAAAAAATTGACAATTTTGGCGAAGAGATTTCGAACGGCTCCCACCTTCAACCCATGCTCTGATACCACTTGTTGGGGATCAGAAAATCACATACATACACTATGGAACAATACATGAGAGAAATTTTGCTACTATTGATACAAACAATATAGTTACAAAAAACTCTCCGAGGAGGAGATTCAAACCCAAAACCTCACACTCACTCCCTCACACCACTTGTTCATAACACTCTCCTTACTGCCTCTCTTTGCCACACACCACTGACCACTTGTCACACTAAGCCTCATTACCAGAGAGCTCAATTTATAGCCAAAGCAAAGAAGAAAAAATAAAACACATTAAATGCGGGAGGTTTTTCTATAGATTTTCAAACCTCCCATTTGTCAACAATGGTTGCCTTGGTTGATTTCCAGCAGCCCTCAATCTCTTCCTGGAGATTGCTTTCACATGGGGAGATCTCAACATAGTATACATTCGTCCCGAATTCCTAAAAAAATGGTAATGGCACAGACAAAAAAATACCTAAAATCTTTTTGACTAGATAGAATATTTGATATATATAACTATGTAAATATCGTATAGAGTGTGAAGCCACAAACCTGCAATGTAGTGTGAAGGCACTACAATAAGAATGATCATACCTTTGTAAGAACTTCAACCAGTAAATATATTGAAACCCCCAGCCAAGATCTAAACATAAATAAAATTTTGCGAAAAGGCCGAGAGCAGAAAACAAAGGTAGACGAGATGGAGAAAACTGTGAGCACAATATACTTTCTAATTGATCATCATTCAAAACTCCCCAACATTGAAGCTTATAGTTTACCTCTAATTGGTACCTACAGATCATTAAATCCCTTGATTGATTCAACTTTCTGAAGCCTAATCTGCTCTCTAAACTTGGCTATGAACTCACCAGCCTTCTTATCAACCTCATTAGGATCAAGCTCTGCACCATTGGCACTCTCAAATTGAGCTTCATCTTCTTCTGTTTCTTCTTCTTCTTCCAAGATCAGTTGAAATCTCTCAAACTCACTCTCTGAATCCTTGTCAGACTCAACTTCATTAGTCTCAACAAATTCTTGCTTTTCTCCATCTTGACTTTTGGACAGTTTTGAGCTTTGTTTTAGAGGATAATCATCAAGATTCTGTCTTGTTTCAAACTTGTCACAATTATTAGTCTTTTGCCCCACCTTGTCCTCCACATGATCCGAGTAAATGTCTCCCATTTTTGAGCTTTCCGAAACATTTTCACTTGATCTTATGGTTCTAACTGATTTTCCCCTTAGAAAAGGTTTGACAGGGGATTTGGGTTTCCCCTCAGTTTTCCATGATTCCACACTCCAATTTCCTCTGCTCAATGGGTCCTCCCTCATACTCTTACTAAAACCCTTCAATTTTTCATCACGATTTCTCTGCAGATTCATCTCAGACAGAGATCCAAAGCTGAATCCCCGTGCTTTTGTAGGAACTGATGATGCTTCACCATTACTCTCCATATCTTCGTTTTTCTCCGAAGGGATAGGACTTGTTTGGGAGAAAATTGGTGACCAAAAAGACTGTGACTTGAGATGTTCAGACTCAGATTCCCCAACTGACTGAAAATTACTACTACTCTTATCTTCTCTCACTTCAGTCCCATTTGATCTTGAACCCCAACGAATGGGGGAAGGTAAGGAAACAGTTTCCGTGAACTCTTGATCCAAATTTGTGGGAGTTAGACCCCTAAATTTCTCATTCCCAAATTTACAAGAATTCTCACAAGAACCCTTCGAATCAGAATTAGAACCATTTCCCTCAATAAATTCAGAGATGTCATGGTCTACAATACTTGATCTCAGGCTCCGAACAGGCAATCCCAAGGGTTTATAATCAATTTCCCATTTGGGTTTTTCACCCCATTCATCAAGAACAGGGTTTTCCTGAGAAGCAAACTCCATGGATTCACCTTGAAAATACTGACAATACCCCATTTGGCTCACCTTTTTGTCACCAAATAAAGGGAATTCTAGATCCTTTTGAAAATTTAACGATCTGGGTTTTTCCCAGTCACTTTCCAAGAACTGAGATTTCCGAGTTTGAAGCATTATTTTATCGTCAAATCCATAAGAGTACGCATACCTATTTTCAGAGTAGTGGGGATTTCGAGTTTGGGTCATTCTTTTGTCATCACACCCAACTGGGTTTTCATATCCGTTATCAAAAATAGACGAAATGTGTGAAATCGCTGACAAATATGTTTCAGAATTATCAAACTGTGACTGAATTCCGCTGTCACTGTCCGCGTTTTTCCGTACAAACAAGCCATAAGATACAGCAATGCCGATGAGTAGCAGGTGAAGAAGTTCCCAGAATTTAGTGAGCATGGTTTGGTTGATGAATTCAGGGGCTTGAGAAGGAAAAAGAGGAAGAATAACAAGAACTAATACAATGCAGAGTAATTTACAAAGAAACACAGAGTAGGACTTACTTGGGTTTAGTTTAACGGGGGATTTTACCTTTGGATCCGCCATTGATGAGCATACAGGCTTCTTCTGAGTCAGATCTGTTAAGAACAGAAAGAAGCCTTCAGGCCAAAGGCGAAATACGAGAGAGAGAGAGAGACAGAGAGAGAGAGGAAATCAAAAAGTGATCCACGGAGAGAGCAGAATTCAAAAGGTGTAATTATTTTCCCGTTTGTTGAAAATTACGCTCTTTTGCTTGGGGTAGGGGGGCCCAAAATGCAGCAGGGGTGCTGTGATCACAAACGCCACCGTTTTTTTATTAAAATGACATACTCCTCTGACCTCTCAAGTCTCAAGTGATTTAGACTAAGGTATATACTCTGAGAAGTGTGAAGAATGAGAGAGTAAATGTGTAGGACTTCTACATTTGTATAGTGACAGAAATAAAATATTTAATTCACAATATTGGAAATAAATTTACATCCCAAAACAATTTGTGACTTTAATTACAATATAGAAAATGAGATAGATGTTATTTGATAAAATTGAAAACTAAAAATTAAGTACTAAAAACTAAATACTCAATTTTTTAAGCATAAAATCTCTATGTGTACTGAAATTTAAGTATTGAATTAATTAGAAAAAATTTCACTTACCTTCCCAAGGTTTCTAATAATTATAGATACATCCCCTGTAGTTTTGTGTAAAGACCCGGTTTAAAAAAGATTTAATAAATTTAATTCAATTATATTTGGGTTTGATTATACATATTTTGGTAATGAGATGTGTGTGTGTGCGCGCGCCTAGCCCAATGCTAATTAACTTTGGCCCAAAACCCATAACTTATGACCTATTTGGCTTGACCCATGACCCTAGAGAACATCCTCTTATCTTGGTCACTACCTTATTGAATCATTTTCCTCTTCTTCATTTTCTTATACGTTGTATTTCAGAAAATTTGAGTTCAGTTTATGCACATGGTGCAAATCTTCCTAATTAATCACTTGCACATGGAGGAAAAGTTTGGAGATCTTCCTCTTCACCAATGGAGCTTCACCCCTTACTTCCCACTCCTCACCAGACCACCATTTTCTCCTGTTTTGAAGCAAAATCACCCTCCTTCTTCAAGAAATCTATAAAAAAATTTCCATGAAAATCTCTTTCTTCCAATGGACAATCAACTCTTGTTCACCACTCCTCTTCAAACCACCTTAGGCCATAGTTTTACCTTTAAACCTCCTTTTTCTCCAGCAAAAACATCCTAGAATCCATGGTTTGACCTTAAACCTCCATGGCACCTCACATGATTTTTGGCAAAACAAGAGTCTTTTGGCCACTCTCACACTCCACATTTCTCCTATAAATATGACCCTCTTTATCTTGAATTGTCATCACCATTTTAGAATTCGAAATTGGTTAGTGAGAGGAGAGTGAGGAAGTCAGTTTTCAGAGAGGGACAGAGTGAGAAATCAGTTTATAGTAGAGAAGAAGAAGAAATATTTCAATTGAGGTGAATTCATCCAATTCAAGTCAAATTTTTTCAATTTAAGCTTCCTTTACCCTCATTCAAGGTAATGGAACTCTTCCCTTATCTCAATTTATGTCATAAACCATAGATTTAAGCTTCACGAAGCCATAAAAATCAAATCCAGAGCTGTAAATTTTCGTAGGAGACAGTCCAACTAGATGGTCATTCTTGGACCATACGGATAAGATGCATCTCTGTATTTGTTTTATACTGTAAATTTGTAATCCAACCGGATGACCATTCCTAGACCATCCAATGAACCCGTATGCTGTATCTGGCATATGCTTACTTTTTGTAACATAACCGGATGGCTATTTCTTGACCATCCGGATGATCTGGCAAACTGACAGTTACTGGTTTCTTTAATTCAGACTGATTACTATTCTTTCACTAGTATCTTATTTTCATTCTCTAAAGTTAAGTAAAGAAAAGAAAATGTATTTTCTTTACTTTAATTTATTTAATGAAAATAAGGAAGTACCTCCCATTTGGAGACAATGGCATTATCAGAATTTTCAAGTTTCAATTATTTCAAAATCTTGTTCTCCTCATTTTAGTACAAAAATAAAAAATTACGTCTTTTCTTACGAAAGAATGACTCATAACTTACTTTAACCTTATCCATTTGAGACAAATAAGTATACCATTGTTATTAGAAAAATTCAATGAACCATTACCGCCACTTTTTATTCCTTAATTCGGAACTTCAAAAAATTAACTCTTTCCATACTTAGCCATTTTTTTCAAAAATCAAAATTTTCAGCTTAATGCGAATATGAGGCCAAGTGAACTTTTAAACCAAGATATATTCTTACAAACCATATAATCAATACCAAAACATGAACTTAAACTTTTTCAACCTCGATATCATATTCAACCATTCGCTTTAGGGTAATCCATCCGAATGACTTGCATTGATCCATCCGGATGACCTGTATTAATCCAACCGGATGACCATTATTAATCCAACTAGTTGACTTATGCTTTTACGCTTTATGCTTAATGACTTACGATTTATGCTTAACGACTTACGATTTATGCTTAACGACTTATGCTTTACTTTCTATGCTATGTTGCTTCTCATAATCATGTATAACTCGTGTTTATGCTTACATACCTTTTATATTTTATTTGAAATCATGAACCATGTATTTTCATGCTACCTTGATCATCTAGTTGTTATTCAAGCATGTTATTCTTATGACATTTTGAACCTTCGAGTTGTTGTTCGAGCATGTGTCCACTTAGTAACCAAGGTCTAAATACACACCACCTAGAGTATAGTTGTACCTCACGTGTTTTTAAACGATAAATGAGATTTTGAGAAAAACATTGAGATGTGTCGAAGAGATGTAATATTACTCCAATGGGAAGATTGTGTTACGATGTCTTTAACCGAGATATGAATTTAGCCGAACTATGTCAGGTACCACCGGGCTATGTGTTGGAGCCGAGTCGGTCACGTCTCATGTATTTAGCCAAATTATGTCATAAGCCGGTTATGTTCTTTAGTCATGTCGTATTTTTTGAAAACAAAACCATAGGTGACGACGGAGTTAGAATTTTTATTGAGGCACGACACATAAGAAGCATAATGCTAGGAGCATAATGATTGAGAGCATGGGATACAAGAGTTGATGTTTGGGTACGTATGCGTCAGATACGAGGTTTAGCTTAGGTGTCGGGACCATATCGGTCAATAACATCATGACACTATTTTGGAAAATAGATTTGATTGAAGGGCAACGCTGGTGTTGACCCAAACTTGGAATTTTGAGATGAACTTTGAACACTTACGAGTCTTGATCAGACACGTGCCGAGATTTAGACTGAGTCTAGAAAGTTAATTTTGACTTACATTGCGCACATCATACTCTGATTATTTATTGTCAATATTACTTCTATTTATTCATCATTATTATTCATGACATGTTCATGCATCATACGTTTTGTGGTATAAATTGGACTACGGGTAGAATTTTTATTACTAGGCGTCAATCGCTCATTTGGTGCAGCTCTCAGCCCCTGACCTTTCATGCCAGATGTTGTTGATGACGTAGCTGAACCTTCTTACCTAGCCGTCGATGATAGCACTTCCGTGGAGGACACATTAGCATCATGGTTCACCTAACTTATGTCGAGCTTTATTTTATTCTAGTATTAATGTATTTTCATTTCGGTTGTAAACAAAACTTATTTTATTAATGAATAAGTTAGTCTTTTGATGTTAAATTTTTTAATTAACGTTTCCGAAAAATTAAGGCATTACATTCTGGAAATTGCACTTACCTCCCCTCTGCTATGGGTTTTAGCTTCGTTTAGACTTGGACGTTAACTTTTCGTCCAAACTTGTCATTAGTGCTGATGTCAGCACGTAAAGTATATTTTTGGGATGATTTTAGCCCTGAGTAACCCATCTAGCTCTCTCTCTCTCTCTCTCTCTCTCTTGTGCGAGCGCGTGTTGGTTTATTTTTACATACTGTAAAAAAAGAATTGGGTTGATTTATTTATTTTTGTTCATCTTGAATTAAAAAGTTGATTTATTTTTAGATTTATTTTTAATTAAAATATAAAAATATTTTTTTGTTAAAATAGTAAATTTTATTTGATATTTTGTGATATATTTTGATAATTTTTTATTTGTCTCCGCAAGAGGAATAGAAAAATATAATAATAAGGACTGAAATTTTAAAAAAAATCTATGTTTATGAAGAGACTAAAAATAGTAAACTATTAAATTTTTAAACTTGTAAAATTTTAAAAACAATTCGCTGTAAGTGAATTTTTTAGAATTTTCTATCACATTTTTTTACTTTCTAGATTCATTTCATCAAGGTAAATGATTAGTTTAAAAAACTTGAGACGAATTTTTCTAAAATTTAAAAAAATGCACAATGTAGTAG
>JABCMJ010008240.1:70000-85759 GCA_014822125.1 Arbutus unedo
GGTAAGTACAATTTTAAAAGCTATAGGGGAAGTATCTGTAATTGTCAGAAACCGCAAGGGAGGTAAGTAAAATTTACCCAATTAATTAAACAATTTGGGCTGCACAAAAAGTTAAAAATTGAAGTTTACTGATTTTTCAACTTATCTCCACAGGCCTTGTGACACAGCCCCACCTAATATTTTGGGCGTGGTGGTGGTGGTGGTTGCAGGTGGTGGGGCAGTGGTAAGTACAGTGGCGGCAGATAGCGATGATAGTTAATGGCGGTGGTGGTTAACGGTGATGGTCGGCACTGTGGTGGTTAGCGACGGGTGGTTAGTGGCGGAGGTGGTTAGCGGCGATGGTCGGTAGTGTGATGGTGGCGGTGATTAGTGGCGGATGGAGGTGGGGGTTAGTGGCGGTGGTGGTGGTGGTGGTGGTGGTCAGCAGTGCGGTGCTTAGTGACAATGGTTGGTAGCGTGGCGGTGGCGGATGGCGTGTGGCGGCGGCGGTGGTGGTTAGTGATAGTGATGGTTAGTGTGGTGGTGGGTGGCGGTAGTGATCATCAGTGTGGTGGTTAGTGGTGGTGGTCAGCAGTGTGGCGATTAGTGATGGGGCCCAACAGTGTGGTGATTAGAAATGGGGGTCGGCAGTGTGGTGGTTAGCGATGGGGTGGTTAGTGGCAGGGGTGGTTAGTGTCGATGGTCAACAGTGTGGTGGTGGCAAGTGGTGTCGGTGGTTAGTGGCAGGAGTGGTTAGTGTCGATGGTCAATAGAGTGGTGGTGGTTAGTGGCAGTGGTGGTGGCAGATGGCGTGTGGCAATAGTGGTCAGTAGTGTGGCGGTTAGTAGCAGTAGTGGTTAGTGGCGATGGTTGAAACTATTGAGAGAAAAATAGAAACTTCTATTTAAATAGTAATGTTGAGGTTGGAATGATGACACTTGAATGTAATCGCCAATGGCATAGGGAAATGGTTTGAACATGGAATTAGTATGTTACGTGCGATGGAATAAACACAACAATGTATCAGAATGAAGAAAGAGTAAACACAAACTCTTTGGTATGAAACAACCTTAACACACAGTGAAATATGATGTTTATAAGAGTTCGCTAGATTATACTCTATGTGTGGGAAGCTTGAAGTATTTTTTGTTAGAGCAACTCCAGTAGGGTCTCCAATGGAATCATGTTCGCTATTATAGCTAGCAAAAACCATTTTTCAGTATTCTAATAGGCTCTTTAGTCCGCTAGGTATTTTGCCTTTATTCTACATCACTGGCTACTTCTAGCTAGCTTCTCCTTGCTTGTTATGTACGGATTAAACCCCTCTGGATACCTCTTCCTGCCCCTTTCTCCAATGCTTTGCTCGTAGGAATTTTTTCTCTCATTCTTCCAAGAACTTTCTCTCTCAAGAGAAAAGAAATTGAGTTTCTTCTGCATATTTTATGGCAAAACCCTTCCCTTTTTTTCCCCAGTCAGTTTGATTTGTTTCAATTGATGAATGAGAAATGTTGTTTAAGGATTCAAGGGCTATTCGGTCCGAGAGCCAAATTATGTTTTTTTTTTTTTTCCCCCTTGAATTATGTTTTGTTTCCCTGATTCAAACGTCAAGTAAGCGCTCTGTGTGTGTGTGTGTTGGGGGGGGGGGTAAGAGATGAATATTTTGCATCAAGTATTCATTGTATTTTGAATTGGTTCTGAATGGAGCCTATTTGATACTATGAATTGATTCTGAAATGAATTGCAATATCAATTGTGTATTCAAGGAGATACGTATTATGTATGGTCACTGAAAAAAAATTGACCATTGCATCTTCTGAGTCCTGATTGCATACTAGATATTTGATGATATCTGAAAATGAAACACAATGTCCAAAGTGTATCAAAACTTAGTAAGTTTGAGACGTGTTTGATAAAATGTCCAAAAAAATGATGCAAGAGGGACGAGATGCAGTAAAGAGATGCGCAAATAGGTGCCATATGTGCAAGATTTAAATACATAGTTGAAAAAGTAGATAGGCAAAATAGAGAGTGTACTTTTTTGGTAGTTTTGACTGGTTAAAATAATTACTAGTGTTGGAGTTTAGGATGCTACATTTCAGTGTGTATTCAACCGCATTGCAGCAATATCTACTATAATATCGTAAAATGGTTAGTGCAATGAATATGAAAGTACACTATTTGCAAGACAATTTTTTTACATGACAAGTACCTTGTCAATCTTGCACATCTCTTGGTATACTTGCATTTTTTCTTTAAGTTGATGCCTATAAAACTACTTTTTGTGTATGTAGGTGAGTAAAGTTTGTATGCTAAACTTAATAAAAGAGAACGTTAGTGTAATAACCTAATAAATTTAATTATTTAAAATGCATTTGATTTCGTGTTTAAAATCGGACGAGTTTAGGCCGCTCGAACGATCTCTTCGAATTTTCAACTATCAGAATAGGGCTTTAAGGTTTGTTAATGGCTGAAATCCATTTTTGTCTGTTTTGTTTTGACTTTACAAGGTTAAATACACATATTAATAGAGGTTTTCACTTATAAAAACATAGTTTAGGGTCTCCTACGTTTTTACGAAGTTCTAACATCAGTAATCAGAGAGACAATTCAAGGGTTTTGGCTGTTAGATTCTCCATTTCACTTTTATTTCAGCTTAGATTTCCGAAGTGAATTTGGTGGTTCGAATTTCCATTTCACTTTATTCCTGGTTAGATTTTCAAAGTGGGTTTGTGTTTCAATTCCCCTACCACTTTTGTTCCGGGTTAGATTCCCGAGGTGAGAGGTTTGATTCCCCTTCTCACTTCGGTTTTGAATTCGATTTTCGAGGTGAGTTAGATTCTCATTGGGCGTTGTGCCATGTTCCATGTGGGTTAGATTCCCACCGGGCATCATTTCAATTGAAAGAAAGAAACAAAGAACTTAAAATTATTATTGTTTTCGGTTATATATCATCATGTGTTTCACTTTACTCTATCTTGTTTGTCGTTACTCTTCGTCTTGTCAAACTAATTTATCATGTTGTACATATTATGCTTTGGGTTTGGTTGTTGAGTAATCATTTTTATTGAATGTTAAAACTCATTGGTGCTAGAGATGGCAATCTCGTCCGATCTAACTCACCCCAACCCATTCCCCACCCCGAATGAATAGGGGATTCTAGGGTTTTTTCAGGGATTGGGTAGGATTCAGGGATAAATTTTTAAAAAAATGGAGAACGGGTAGGATTTAGGGTTATGTGTCTCTACCCCAATCCACGCCCCTCCCCGCTCCGTGAATTTTTATCCCTTTTACATAATAGGTTTGTAAGAAGGAAGACAAGATAACCATATTTTGCAATTGGCAGAGGAATGCAACAATCTTTAATGTGCTCAATAACAATATTCTTGAATACTTTTGATTATTGTTGTTATGATTGAAACTTATGAAACGATGTTATGTTTATTTTAATTAGTTACTGTTGTTGTTTTTGAAATATTTTAGATTGTAAAAAATGAATGACTTTTACTTAGGAGGATGCATGCTTTTATTTAGGGTGTGTTCGGTTGGATTTTTTCCAAAAAATTTTAGATTAAGAATTTTTGGGAACTATGTTTGGGAAATTTTTTCCCAAACAATATCAATTTCCCTATAAAAGAAGAGAGAGAGAGAGAGAGAGAGAGAGAGAGAGAGAGAACACTTCGAAAATGCCGAAAAAAATTTAACTTTCAAATTTTTTGTAAAACACTTACACTAAACAATATCTCAGAGTTTTTTTCTCAAAAGTCGTTTCAAAAACACTCAACCGAACATACCCTTATTCTTTTTGTTATTTTTTGGATGAAAATAAGAATCATTTCAAATTTTAAGTAATTATTAATGCGATTTTTTATTTTCAAATCTCCAATCTCCATTTGGAGATCACCGTTCTCCGTTCGGGGCAGGGGTGGAGGGCAAAAATAATTTTCGTTCGGAGATCGGGGCAGGGATGGAGATTAGATATAGGTTCGGGGATTGGGGATGGAGACAGTAACATCTACCCCCGATCCAACCTATTGCCATCCCTAATCGGTACAACTTCTCTATCCGCAGTATTTCATATTAGATGTAGATGTGCAGATCGAGGATGCAGTAGAGTAGGTTGAGCCGGAAGAGACCGATGAGGAGACTTTGACATGGCTGCTCTATCCTTAGATTTGCCTTGTTCATATTTATGTTTAAATCAGGTGTAAACGCAATAGGGGTATTTTGGTCTTTTCATGTTCAAACTTTACAATTATGTTTAAAGACATACTTGTCGACTTATTTGTTAGTGATTAATAAATGTATTCTTTCGACTTATTTGTTAGTGATTAATAAATGTATTCTTTTTTATCGACATTTTTGAATAATAAAATGAGGTTAAAAAGATTTAGATAACGATCTGAAAAGTCGGGGCGTTACAATTACTGAATGGGAAAAAAAAACTTACCAAATGTATATTTTAGCGAAAAGAAGCTCAAGAGAAGTCGCATATGCCTGCAATACCCAATTTCTTAACAGCGTTGTCTATTTATGTCCCACATAAAGGGCTCAATCCATCAAGATTTGCTGAAGCCAATAGTCAAACTATCAAATGACGACATCACAATGCTTGTGTTACGAGTAGAAGGAGAGGGTGAATTTGGGAAAGAATGGCTAGATTTATGGAAGAATGTCGATGGATGTACTTTTGACAAATATGTATAAAATGTCGAGGTAGATAGTTTGGCTGAAGAAGAAAATAGAGATGAACAAAATATGGAAGAAATGGACAAGAAAAGGAAAGGAAAATTGAAGGACGAGTCGAGAAAAGAAACCAATAGAAGAATTTGTTAATTTGTGGATTGAGAAAGAAGATGCAACAAAATTCTGGGATGAAGCATATATATCGGTTGAGAAAGTGGAAGTAGGGCATGTCACTCGAAATGGCTGCCATTATCAATCGCCAACAATACAGAAGGGAGAAACTTTAGAAACACCAATAGAAAAGCAGGACATGGGAGATGACACTGTCCTCAAACAAATGAAGAAAACCCAAGCAAACATTTCATTATGGGGCTTGCTAATGGCCTCCCACAATCATCGCAAGTTTTGCCGCAAACTTTGACTAAGGTCGAGGTATCCATCAATACAACCCCAATAGAGTTGATAGCGTTGGTGACCCTAATCCCACAAGTTGCAACAATCACGTTCACGATGATGACCTTTCCCTTAATAGCATTGGGCACAAAAAGCCACTGCATAATATAAAGTGTTTGGGAAAATGGGTACAAGTTGTACTGGTAGATAATAGTTCGACACTGAATATTTGCCCTTGAAGGACTTCTTACAGTCTAGGACTAAAGAACAAAGACTTTACGTCTTCAACTCAAGGAGTCCGAGCTTATGACAACACCTAGGGGGATGTTCTAGGAGTATTAAAGATGTAGATGATTGTAGGACTGCTAGGTGCTGAGGTTGAATTCCAGGTCCTGAATATCCCTTTCTCGTTCAATTTGTTGCTCATAAGGCCTTGGATCCACGATCCTGAGATCAAACTCATTCCCTCCACTCTCCATCAAAAGAATCATTCGTCCTTAAAAATAGGTGTCCTCACAAACCAATGGGACTCGGGAAATTTAGGGCCCAACAGAATATAATGCTCCACTGCTCAAGATTCAACAATGGGAAGAAGACATGTTGATACGTGAGATTTCCTTTGAATAGGCTCACCAAATAAACGTCATTTGAGGCAAGGAAGAATTCCAAATCAATGACGTGGTTGTGACCATAATGAAGAGAATCTCCTATGTCCCCGGACTAGGATTGGGAAAACAACAACATGAGATCTCTGTATTTCTCAATTTCAAAGCAAATGAGCACCGGTTTGGCTTGGGCTAGCAACCAGCTGAAGAGGATTATAAACAAAAAGCTCGGCAGACAAGAGAGTGAGCCAAGGCTAGGAGGAGGGAAAGGCCTTTTGAAGCAAAAGCCCCAACATACAACAAAATCCTAAATGGGTACTTTGTGAAGGAAGGAGGAGATTTATCCTTCTGTGGGAATTCTAAACAATATTGGGATCCAGAAGAAGGAAAGAAATATCTAGGCTTTGAAATCTTCTTTGAGCACCAAGTTTCAAACAACAAAACTAAGAAAGTGGCAGAGACTTCAGTCAAAGTAGAGTCATATTGGGCGATAACATTGAAAAAAGCTAACATGTATTCCTTCTTCCAGGAACACAGCCGTTGACGTTCAAGGTGGGTGATCATGTTTTTCTGATGATGAAGTTGAGAAGCGACATTCCTCGATTGGGCAAGAAGTGGAAACTAATGCCACGATACATCGAGCCATTTGAGATTCTGAAGAGAATCAGAGAGGTTGCCTATCGATTAGCGCTATCGCAGATCAAACAGGTCTATTATGTCTTCCATTTGTCCATGTGGAAGAAATTCATGGCATTACCAACTCATATCTTGAAGCGGGAGGATGTAACATTGGAGGAGGACACAACCCGTGAAAAGAAGCCGATTCGGATTTTAGATCATGGTGAAAAGAGTCTAAAGGGCAAGACCATCATGTTGGTTAAAGTGTTTTGGCATCACCAGAATATAGAAGAATGTACTTGGGAGCGGGAGGATATTATGAGAGTTAATCACCCCTATTTTTTTGCTTGACTATACTGTGTAATTTCGAGGATGAAATTATTTAGGAGGAATAAGTTGTAATAACCCTAAATTTTTTAAATGAAAAATTAGAGTTTTATTCATTAGTTAATTAGTTGTAATAATTTGTGTTTTTAATTAATAAATTTAAACTTTTTATTTTTGGAGCTTGCTAGATCGCTTGAGCAACCTGTCGAATTACTGAACATCGCAAACATTATTTTTTGGGGGGTTTCTTCGTATTCGTGGCCTTCAATTCAAATTTATGTCGAACGAAAATAAATTCTCTCGGATTTCTTTGGATTAAAGTTGAAATATTACGTTTTGATGGTCATTTAGGTAGATTAAACATGGAATTAATGGGTTTTAGGTTAAAAATGGATTAGGGCTTAAAGGGATATAAATTGGACGAATCAATGGACATTCATGGCCTACGGTCTATAAGGGGTTCTCAACTCTTAATTCATACGCAGATCAATAACATTGAGATTTCAAATGAGAAAGAGAGTTCGTATAAAGTTCTTGCAAGTTCCAAGAAGAGGAAGATTAGGGTTTTTTTAGGAGTTTGGGCCTAAATCAATGTTTTTCATCAAATTGACATCCGATCTTTCGTAATATTCTTCAATTGAGGTAGAATTATTTATCTACCAACCCTTAGGCTTTCAATTTTTGCTACAATTTACGTTTTCAGTCTACTCGCATGAATTTAGATATTTTGTTCAAGTCAGAATTATCAAATCTAAAATTTTTAGATTTTGAAAAAAACAAAGAGCGAGCTCTAAAAATTCTCAATTTTATAAATTTGGACAATAGGCATATTTTGGCCACTCAAGTGAGCTGAGGTCACTCGAGCGACATGTTGAAAAATAAAAAAAGAATCCAGAATGTTTAACTTACTGTTTGGGCCCACGGACTCTGGTTATAGACTGTATTTTATTCACTAGACAGTGTCAACACGTAGCACATGTATCTATTGTACTGTTCACGAGTTCCGGTGAAATTTTGTGAGAACACAAATACTGTATTGATTGTGTACTGATGCCTTGATGTGAAGTATGCATGTTGCTATGAAATTTAGAGATTGTTCGACAACTATTGGTGGTTTGAGAACAAGAGTTAAAGAACTTGAACATTGGTTACTGTAGATATGTTCCAGGTACGATCGTCATGCTGTCCAATGTTGGGCATCTCCTTGAGGTGTGCTAAGGGGTAACCAGTCCCACATGTAGAATTAAATTCCCGACGTCCTTCCGAGGTGTGGTAAGGGATAACTAGTCCCACATGTGTGCTTGCTTGCCGGGTTCAAGTAATGAGGTGTGCTAAGGGGTATCCAATCCCACGTGCATGCTCCAACCATCGTGTCATGTTCCATTTGGGTTAGAGTCCCACGAGGCGTCGACTTGCTTAAACAAGAGAAAGAAAATAAAGAATAGCATAACTTATCAATGTGTTTACTGTTTGTATTTAATTAATACCACATTTGTCTATTGTACGTGTTCAATTGGTTTACTATGAAATGTTGTATGTTGTACACCTTTGGTTTTGATTTTTCAGGTAACATTTTCTACTAAGTTTCATTACTCATACGTGCAACTTCTTTGTCACTAGCGTTTCATGCCAGATGAATAAGAGCAGATGGAGAAACCAACCATGCTAGATGTGCCAGAGATTGCTGGAGAAGAGACCTTTACTTAACTACCTTACCCTTAGATACTTTGATGTTATTAATTTTCTTAAAAATTCACTTGTAAATCCATAAGGGTGTTTTAGTCATTTTAGCTTCAAACTTGTTTTACTTTAGTTGTTAAAAGTTGTTTTATTTTACTTAATGAATAAAGATTGGTTTTCTTTCTATAAATCATTTTGATAGATAAAATGTTATTTAATAAAATTAAAAAAACTTTAACGTGATGAAAGTTAGGACATTACATACTAAATATTCATTAAGTCTATTATAATTAATTACTTTTTTGACTTTTTGTGTCTTGATTTCAGCATAATTTTTACCATAAATAACAAACTAAAATGCAGATTTCTTGTTTTTTCAGTTAACTTTTTATCTAGAGTATAGATCATATGTTTTACCCTTATTATTATATTAGGATTTCTAAGTTGTAGGTCTTCACTAAAATTTTCTTTTAAAATTTTGTATCTTCAATGTGACTCATCAATAACTTTGATTATAGGAGTCATATCCAATAACAAAGAACACCTACCTCATAATTAATTCGAGTACTAAACCTTGCTATTGCAGAATCAACTGACTGATTATCGCATTTTAATTCTATCTTATTAGTTTCTTTCATGCTTTCGCGAGCTATATTTGAGATTTTGTTGACTTTCCTTATGAGTCCTTTTGGAGTGGGTTAAAATCTCGAACACCTACATATTTATGATGGTGAAGAAAAGAGATATGAATTAAAGTATTTTTCACTATTAGTGCTAAATCTTCTTTATAAATATGCATGGTTTAATATTAAGAAATAAAATTATTTCCTAATAAGAAAATCACCATTACGTATATGTCAATTAAAATATTTAGAGTATATGTTTATATTCCCAAAAGTTGAAGCTACCCATTACGTAAGTATATCTTTTTTTACCTTGACTAAGAGAAAAAATTATATATTTATTTTTTATTTGAAAATAATAAAATTTTGTTGCTTGAACATTTTCTTTTTGCCTCTATTTATTCTTGTAAGATGTTCGTAGCATCATACGAACTTGCACATTTTAAATAGAAATGGAACCAGATTTTTTTTTTTGCCAAACATTATCTTGTTTGACTTTTTCTGTTTTGTTATGGGATTCTTTGTATCCTTGTTTTTGGTTGGGTTCTCCCCAATCATTTCCTATGTTTGTGACTCCCGATTGGCAAGTAATTTGCCGGTAGTGAGGGTGCCAACTTATTGTGGGATCCCATTACTTTTGTAGTGATGTCGTATTGTTGGTTGTCTCTTTCGATATTTGTAATCTATCTTTTGATTAACAAAGCACAAATTTTCTGTGTTTCAAAAAAAAAATAGTCATAAGCATTTTAGAATTATAAATGTAGTTACCATCATATTAAAGAAAGATATGAAACGCCATTTTTCAAATCAATACATGAAATCAGAAGTTAAAATACCATAGAAGTTTAAATACAAACTTACTCAATGAACAATACTTTTCTACACCATGTGAAAATTTTCCTGACTGTTATTGGGCGAGAAGATGTAAATCTACCTTTGCAAGATATTTCTTGAAAATGCTAAGAATATATTTTAGTGAGACCCACTCCCTCTCAATCAATAAGAATGATCTCATGCCGCAATCTTCCATCTTACAACCTTGCCTATTATTTGTGCCAAAAAAAAACTGGCTATTATGAACCCAGCTTCATAGGCACCAATATGAAACAGGTTTTCCAAACAAAAAGTCTAAGAATACATATGTTTCAAACACAGATGAATCCGAAATTATTAGATGCATATGAGTCAACATGCATCTAATAGTTTCAGACATATTTGTATCGAAATATATACGAAACATATTTGTGCCTAGCATTACTCTTTTCCAAACACAAGAGCCCTTTTCATGCGTTAAATACTGTGAATATATTTTGACAAAGGAAAATTACAGAAAACTGACATTGACCCAAAATAATCTCCATAGTTCACAATTTCGAAATTACGGATATAATGGTAAGTGCGGAATTTTTGTACGAAAACATGGTGAGCATAAAGTTTTCTTGACCGGTCAAAATGTGCACCTTCGAACAAACGACATACACTTTGAAGCCTTGAGACAAATTGACTCGCACCCGGGTTTCTTGACCGGTCAAGACTTACACCATTGGGTGCACTAACTTGCACCCTCGAACAAACCGACTTGCCCCTTAAGACAAATTGACTTGCACCCTGGGGTTTCTTAACGGATCAAGACTTGTATCATTAAGTGCACTGATTTGCACCCTCGAACAAAACAACTTGCATCTTGGAGATTTTCAACTTGCATCTTGAGACAGATTAACTTGCACCATAAAATTTCCTAGCTGGTCATAAAATATATATAATTATCATGTTTTGTTAATTTCAAAATTAAAGACCATACATTGACGTGGAGATTATTTTAGGTCTATGTCAATTAATTTTCCCTTTGGACAAATACCTACCACATGGTAGTAATTGTACGGTTCTGAGTTCCTCTGCACTATGTAACAATGGTCTGACCAACTATATAATAATGGTCTGACCAACTATATTTTTTTTAACGCAAATGTATATTGACTAGTGGGTTGCCCGAGACATTTGACCAAAAATTTAAAATTTTTATAGGTATGTGCTCGGTTAAAATTGAATATAAAAGACATTCTATGTTACTATTGATAATTAATTTCTAGTCTTAAGGCTTTTAAAATGGTCATTACCATATTTACTTTACCAATAAAAAAAAAGCAAATTGAACCAATTAAAAAACTAACTCGTGGGTCAAGATGGGTCACAAATTAAACCAACTGCACGTGGGTAACAAATTTTTTAGATAACTGAAGCAAATTGAAAATAACATGTACAAATTGAAGCCATTGGATCACAAACTAAAGACAACTAAAAATTTGAAGCAAACCAAACCAAAAAGTGGGTTTTACCAATATTAAAGCAAATTAAAACTTTCAAGAAAATCATAAGTGTGTTTCCTAACATGAAACATCGATTTTGATAAAAATCTCCAAAACTTTAAAAATATATACACAAAAGCTTTCATACTTAAATTCCAATGTAAAGATTAGATAAGGCCTTGAGATTCTCAGACAAAAGAGATGATTAAAATCAATAATCAAAATCTTCATACTTTGAAACGTGTGTCCAAAACATAGACTAATTGATACAAAAAATGTGTTACCTACCTCTCATATCAACTTTCAAACTTAAATGTTACAATGAAACTAACATATCAAATTAGTCTTATCATCCGCCTTTCTCTAATAGTTGTTCTACGTGAAATGACAATTTAATCAACATAACTTCTAGTTCACAAATAATATTCGTAGTCTTGGCTCTTATTATTTTCTCAAGAAATTCATTGTTCCATGGCAAGAAGCATCCCTGTGATAAAAAAAAAAACCATATCCATGGATCATTTCAAGAGTAGGAGAATCCTCTTTAATGTCAAAAGTGACGATATTGATGAACTTCATCGCTAGCGGAACAAAACCACCTGAATTTAGAACCCGGTGGATGGAACCTATATTAACCTGGTCATGTGTGCAATTAGTCCTAGAATTGATAAAAAAGAAAAAAGAAACTATCCAAAACCTGCATTGATAACTGCAAAACAAAATAAACATTTGTGAGTATAATTTTTTTTATAAACATCAGATGTACGAAGATTTCGCTTTCTTGATATCCATGATGCCAATTGAAGCAATGAAAATAAGTTTTAAAATCATCTGGAAAACACAGATCAAAAGTATCTACAACCATAGGAAATATATATGCAGTGAAAATATGTATACCTACACTAAACTACTAAATAATTTTATTCGGCTTCATATTGAATGCACAAAAAATCAAATAAAAATTCACAAAAACCACCTCGGTTTTCCCCATAGGTGGCCCTCACGTGTTCCCAACAGGTCCATCCTTAAAAATATATTAAAATTTAATGGACACGCCATATTGGTAGGACAAAAACAAAAGTCAAATCCATTTGAAATATCATCTTTTTTATTGTTCAAATACAAAATTTCAAAGATAAATGGTAGCATTTGAAGATCCATGGTAATGACATGTACAAATTACACTGCTTTTAATAATGCATGCACGAACGCACGTAAATATACTTACATCGTACTCATTCTCATGTGCATTACCAGTTCACCACTATCCCTCAATCCAATTGTGCTTCACCCACACAATCATGGCAAGTATAAAATAGCTTATAATGACTCATTCAGGTTCTTAAAGTACCAACTCGACCAAACTAATAGTCCACATAATCATGAAAAACCATATTGAAGCAAGGTGGTCATTTATAGAGAGAAATAAGTCCATATAGTGGTAGTAGTAGCAGTTACAAAAAAAAAAAAAACATTAATTCTAAGAATAAGAGCAAGAACCTGAGTTGTTTGAGAAACTTGTGATCTAAAGAACAAAAATTAAAACAAGAATAAATTACCCTGAAATGAATCCAAGCATTAATTAAACTAATTGAAGCAAGTTAGAGTTAGAGAGCTCTAGCTTTGTTCTTGAGGAACCCATGCAAACATATGACATAAATAAGTTTCTATATATTGACAATTTTTACTTTATGGGATTGGGTCTCTTGTTAGAAAATAAACATATAGTTCAGACATTTGTATAAATACTTTTCAAGACAAGGAAACAACCTAAAGGCAATACACAAAGAAAAAAAAACAAACAAACATGATCATGATGAGCAACAAACCTCTTTTTTTTCCTTATCAAACAACTTTAAGAATTAGCATGCCGCAGCTCCATCGTGGCTGAAAAAAAATGAGAAAATGAAGACAATAAATGAATGATGGTAGACCATAATAAGCATGAAAAAATAGACATATCATGATATCATGTATATGTTAAGTTATTTGAAAATTATGTTTCATATGAAATGAACTGAACAAAGAAAGAACCGCGTGCAGAAAAGAGAAATAGAGCAAACGAAATGCCATATAAAAATGAAGCAACCCAAAAAAGGTTTGGTGTATCATACAACAAAAACAAAACCATACGAGAATGTCATAACTGGAAAAAAAAAAAAAAAAAGAGAAAGACCCATACAAAAAAATATGTGCCAAAAAGAGATATTTAAATGAAAAACGCAACAATGCATAAAAGATCCATTATCTTTGATTGTTTCCAATGTGGGTTTTTTAAAATGGGACTAAACTAAACCAATACCCATTTTGGCCCCCGCATTAATTTTTGGCCTCCACATTCAATCCTCCGAAAGAGAAGCGCATGCTCCACTACAAATTCATAAATGAATGCAACAAAGTTATTCCCTTGGGATCTTAATTCGTACAAAGGTTGTCAAAATCATGCATTGTTAAAGACTAAAACGTGTATAACATACGCACAATTCTTCATAGTTTGGAGCAATGTAACCAAGGGGGTGAAGCTTAAAAAAAGACTAAAATATGTGTAACATACGCTATGGAGTAATTTTTTAAGGCTTGTTCAAATTCAATGCAAGGATACAATTAAAAATTCACATTAGCTCAAAATAGGCAAGATGTAGAATTTTGTTTTCCTTATGGATAGGGTCCATCTCTATATATGTATACTATCAACGAAACTATTGGAACTTCTCACATGCATTTCCTCAAAAACTTGGTGTGTACAAACTGATCAGATTTTCTGTAAGCTCATGAAATTAATTGCAATTTTTCTTGAAGATGGAAAAATATTAGAGGGTTTAGTGTCTATGTGAACAACACATCTCCAATAACAAAACTACCATGACCAAACATACATATTTTACTACTGTAATTGGACTAAAACAAAATAAAAGCCACCAAACATACATATTTTCTTGACCGTTTACAAAATGAGTATGGTTATTATATTTTAAAAAATTACTTCTCTAAAGACTATATTTTAATAATTTTAAACTTGTGAATCATAAATTGGCGCATGGATTATTTTGAGTCAATGTCAATCAATTTTCCCTCTGAA
The DNA here is from genome assembly GCA_014822125.1 of Arbutus unedo. NCBI lineage: Eukaryota > Viridiplantae > Streptophyta > Magnoliopsida > Ericales > Ericaceae > Arbutus > Arbutus unedo. The sequence continues at coordinate 84,294 of JABCMJ010008240.1, forward strand.
CATATACCTACCACATGGTAGTAATTGTACGGTTCTGAGTTCCTATGTACTATGTAATTTTCCATTTGAACAAATACCTACCAAAAAAACTCCCATCCCAAAACCAGGCTGCCCAAACGTGATAGAAATGGGGAGCATACCGGAGATACCACTAGGCTCCTCCAATATTCCCTTACTAGGATTTGGAACAGCTGCTTGGCCTTTCGGTGGATCAGAAGAAACCATAAAGGATTCCATATTCACTGCAATCAAACTCGGTTACCGCCATTTTGATACCGCTGCAATTTACCAGTCCGAACACTGTCTCGGTGAAGCCATTGCTCAAGCTCTCAAACTCCAAATCATCAATTCTCGTACCCAGCTCTTCATCACCTCCAAGCTCTGGTGCTCCGATGTACAACCGGCCCGCGTCCTCCCTGCCCTTCAAAATACCCTCCAGTAAGATTAAAGTTTTACTCCGACATTTGAATTGTTCAAGCCAGACCGGCTTATGCCGGTCAAAGTCATGATATATAGTTGTGTTTTTCCTTCCATGAAAAATACTAATTGAAGATGTAGTAATTTAATGTTAACTTTTGTTGTGTTTAGGAAACTTGGGTTGGAATATTTGGATCTGTATCTGATTCACTTTCCAATCAGCATGGAGCCGGCCGGGAACTATGTGGTGCCTTTCAGTAAGAGTGATCTTCTTCCCATGGATATGAAATCTGTATGGGAAGCTATGGAGGAGTGTCAAAAACTAGGTCTATCCAAAAACATTGGAGTTAGCAATTTCTCTTGCAAAAAACTTCAACAGTTACTTCAAACGGCGAAGATTCCTCCAGCTGTTAATCAAGTCAGTCATTATCTTTGAAACCATCCATCATTTTTGGTTGAACTTGTGATGAGTTTTTCTTTATATATATTGCTGAAATTTCCAACTTCGTTCACCGATTAGATCTGAAAACGATAAATAAACTATAACATCAAGCAGTAAACAAAGAAACTCCAACAAAAAGACACATTCCATACACTTAATTTTCCGCGTTTATAAAAAATTCCACGAATAATTGAAAAGAAACCAAAAAAAGCGCCAAACGACCCTCCTCCCACCCTCTGATCAGGTTCTCTCTCTCCGTCTCTCTCTCTCTCGCCCTCGCCCTCTGATCCCACCTCTCTCACTCTCGTTTGTACTGTTTGCTTTATATAGATTTAGGGCTTCAAAATACAGAGAGAGGAGAAAGGGTAACAATGGCTGGCCTGTGCGTGATCTTACTTCAGTGAGTCCTCAAATCGACCAACTCTTCAACATCCATCAGAGTTTGCGAGTAGCGACGAATGATCTAGGTGGCAAACGAGGCAGGAGATCGGCTGGTGGCCACCATCCGGTTAATTGGGTCAAAAGCTTACAAGAGCTCTTACTCTTTAAGAGTGAATCTTCACCAATATCACTACAAGAAATTCCACCATTGCCGACTAAACTTTTA
>JABCMJ010008252.1:0-24560 GCA_014822125.1 Arbutus unedo
TTAGCATGGAGGAAGAAAAAGTGAAGGCTATCAAATAGTGGGATGCCCCAACCAAGGTGACGGAGCTTCGGTCTTTTCTTGGGCTTGTCAATTATTATCAGCGGTTTATCACGGGTTACTCATTGAAGGCAGTCCCTCTCACCGACTTGCTCAAGAAGAATAGATCATGGGAATGGACTATCCCATGCCAAGATGCCTTCAAGGCATTAAAGGAGGCAATTACGGAGGAGCCAGTTCTAGCCTTACCGGATTGCACTAAGCCATATGAGGTACAACCAGATGCTTCCGACTTTGCTATTGTTGGTGTTCTTATGTAGGAAGGACATCCTATTGTTTGAAAGCCGAAAGCTTAGTGACACGAAGCGCCGATTCATGGTCCAAGAAAAGGAGATGACAGCTATTATCTATTGCTTAAGGACATGGAGGCACTACTTATTTGGAGCCAAGTTCATTGTGAAGACGGACAATGTGGCGACAAGTTACTTTCAAACTCAAAAGAAGTTGAGCCCAAAGCAAGCACGTTGGCAAGATTTTTTGGCCAAGTTCGATTATGTTATGGAGTACAAACCCGGCAAAACAAATCTAGTGGCGGATGCGCTAAGTCGGAAAGCCGAGTTAGCCGCCATGAGACAGCGTATCTATATTTCAAAGTGGGGAAACTTACGGAGGAATTTAATCAAGGAGTGTCATGACACCAAGTGGGCTGGTCATCCGGGACAAAGGCGTACATGGGCAATCTTGGAGGCCACCTACTATTGGCCTCAAATGTGGAATGAGGTGGAGATGCATGTGAAGACCTGTCTCGTATGCCAATAAGACAAGGTAGAGAACCAATGTTCAGCCATTCTATTGGAGCCCCTTCCTACTCCGAGCCGACCGTGGGAGAGTATTAGCATAGATTTCATTGTGGCCTTACCCAAATCTGAAGGGTATAAGACTATCATTGTGATAGTTGATCGATTTTCGAAGTATGCTACCTTGATACTCGCCTACAATCTATCATAAGCGATCGAGACTCACGATTCACTATAAAGTTTTGGACGGAACTCTTTAAGCTTATGGGATCGGCATTACACTTCTCCACAAGCTTTCACCCACAGTCGGATGGCCAAATGGAAAGGATCAATGCCTTATTGGAGCTATATTTGAGCCACTTTGTGAGTGTCAACCAAAGCGATTGGGCTAAGTTGTTGGACGTAGACCAATTCTCATACAGCTTGCAAATAAGTGAGGCGACAAATCGAAGTCCATTTGAGATTGCTACGGGGCAACAACCACATACACCTCATACTTTTGTGATGAGCTACATGGGAAGAAGTCCCGTGGCATTCAAAGTTGTTAAGTCATGGCATGAGCAGGTGGATGTGGTATGTTCCTACTTGAGCAAAGCAACTAACAAGACGAAGAAGTGGGCCGATGAGAAGAGGAGACACGTTGAGTACAAAGTTGGAAACTTAGTCACGGTAAAGCTACTCCCATCCCAACATAACTCTACATGCCCGCTTCACAAGGGACTTATACGCGGCTATGATGGACCATTTTCGGTGATCAAGAAGGTGGGCAAGGTTTCTCATAAGATCGAGTTACCACCAAGCCTTAAGATTCACCCGGTATTCCACGGTAGCTGCTTGAAGCCCCACTATGAGGACAACGAAGTAGAGGAGAGTCGAGCAAAGTGCCAATGAGAGTCACTACATCTCATGACAAGGAGGCAGAATATGTCATAGTTGATCGAATTCTTAGAAGACAGTCTTACACCCTACGTCACGAGTACTTGGTGAAATGGAAGGGACAACAGGAATGTGAGGCAATTTGGGAACCTAAGGAGGATTTGTGGCAATTCGTAGACAAGATACAACGGTTCCATGAAGAAGGTGCGAAGAGGGCATCGCTGCAATAGGTGGGGGAGAATGTCACGACTTAAGCATTTCATCAAATACCTGGTGTGCATCATCCCATCTATTACTAGAAACCTTGGAGTTCTCCGGAAAATTCTAGAGTCCCCTAGAGGAGCATGGAAGTTTGGAGGATATTCTATAGACATTCTAGAACCATCCTTTAAAATAGTCTAGATTCTTGTAAATACTTCTAGTCATTGTAAAGATAGTTGTAGAGAATTCTAGATTGGAAGAGTTAAGAAGATTTTAGAGAATGTTCTAGATTTCTCTCTTGTTGTATAAATAGGTGAGAGCCTCATTTGTCCAAACCACCTTTGAGAGCTTTGTAATCCTTGAGCTCAATAGAGATAGTCTTCTTCTTCAAACTTTTGTGTTCTTCTCACTTGTCGTTCTTGGGTTACTTAGGTGCAAAGTAAGCAGGTATAGCATCTAAGGCCATACGGCTGGCTTAGAAAATTCTAAGACCGTGATAATAGGCTCGCTTTGAACTTACATCCCATAAGTGTAAACGCAACCTTTTGCATATAATTACCATGTTGGGAAATTCCCTCGCTATTAGCCACGTGATTTGTCCATCATATAAATTATGTGTCCCGTTATTATTAGTCAATCCAATCAACCATGGCTTAAAAAAAAAGAATTTGACAAATTTATAATATTTAATAGTTGCTATAATCGAAAAATAAAATTGTAGAGCGATTATGCGAAATTCAAAAAACTTAACATAAAAAACGCAAAAGGAAGTCAAAACTTTTTTAATTAACAATAACAATACTAATGAACTATTCATTGAATATGTAATGACTCGTATTTTCAGAATATTTTTTTATTATTTAATATTTTAAATAATTTTGTTCTAGATAAGATTTTGATTTTTTTATTAGATTTAATTATTTTAATTTATAATTATTCTTTTATTTTTTATTGTGTCCAAGTTTGTTGAACTCTTTTGGGAGTTATCTGATTAGTTTTTTAATAGATATTATATATTTTTTAATTATTTTACTTATATTTATCTCATTCGATAACCACTCGGGTATTTAAATTACGTTCGAACTCTATCTCTTGTATTCAAATTCTACTCAAACTTTATCTTTTAGACTCATCCCTCTTTGTCTATTTATACGACCCCTTTTGATCCGTTATTCATTTTTCGTCATCCAGAATTTTGCTCCGCGCATATTAATTTTCATGAAATATCTTAAAATCTCACGTTTTGTATTTTGTTTTGGAGTTCCGCCCGCGTATTTCTTTCTCCTCTGTTCTTCCTTCTTCTCTTTCTTTTTTTTTTTATATATATATACATATTATATTTAACGTATTCATTTATTCTATTATTTATTAGTTATAGTACATTATTTTTTTAATTTATATTTAATGAATGTTTTTATTTTTTTTATATAGTGTTGCGATAATCGAATTTTAGTGCAGCGGTTGATTTTGTAGATTTTTCAGTAGCACTTTGTTTAGTCGGATCAATGTAGGAAATTTCGGATCGAGCCCTAAATATATATATGTGTATTTGAATGAGTTAATTGATTATGTTATGAACTGAATATATATTAGGTGTCAGGTTGGGATTAAATCTGTACCATAGGATACTAGATATTTATTATATGTGGCGATTCGTTAATTTAAATTAGTTAATTGATCAATTTAGTTAATTTAATTTATGCTCGATGCATATTTAATTGAAATTACATGATGAAATTTTATTATTGTATGCTGAGCATGATGGAATTTTGTTATTGCATGTTGTGCATGCATGCATAGAAGTTGAAAGTTAATTGAACGACAGGGTTGGATGATCTCATTGTTGCGATAATAAGTAATAATCAGAATGTTTTGGAGTTGTAGTGGATTATAGGGGATTGCGAGACCCCGATGTTGTGATATCGATGAAGGAGATTGTGAGACCCTGAGATTGTAATTTGGCTAAGGAGGATTGTGAGACTCCGATGCTATGATACCAATGAAGGGGATTGCGAAACACTGAGGTTGTACTTTTGATATGGGGGATTGCGAGACCCCGGTCTGGAGATAATAATAATAAAAAAATACTCAATGCGGAAAGCTTTATGCACTACATTGCATACGCATATTTATGCACGACATTATAGATTTTCTCTTTGTTTATTATTCTTTGCATGCTATATAGAAGGATTATCATGTATGTTTATTTGTAAGTTAGGGATAAGGTTAAATTTTTTTTACTGAGTGTTAATCACTCATTTGGAGCTACTTCTTGCCCCTGGTATTTCATATCAGGTTTTGAGGAATAAGTCAAGGGAGAACATTATTTGAAAATTCAAGAGACTGAGTTAGATGAGTTGGCTTTAAATTAAATTTTTTATTTCGTTGCTTAATTAAATATTTTTTTATTATAATATACCATAAAAATATGGGCAATTACAGAATAGAGACACAATATTATATGTTGTTCCTTAACAGATATCCAACTGTAGAAAAATTTTGAATTCAAAACACGAGTTTAGGAAAGAAAATTGCTATTTACCCCTATTCAAAAACAAAAATCACACTCCTCCTGAACAAATATCTCATCATTCTCCTGAAAATTTCAAAACTATCACTCTCCACTATCCCTTTTCTTTTCCCTCTAAATTACAAAATAATCATTCCCCTCCCCTCGCTAAATTACGAAAATATCACTTTCCTTCATTTCACTATTTCACATTGATTTTTTAAAAATGTATAATTAAAAATAAAATTTAAATAAGTAATAAATAATAATAAGAAGAAGAAGAAGAAGAAGAAGATGTATTTTTTTTAAAAAATTAACCAATTTAATTTTTTATTTTTGCATTAATTCTTTATTTTGTTTGTAAGAATCCATAAAATTAGAGGTCGCAATTAGTCTTAAAATTTTAGTCACGATTAAAATTTTGAATTTTTTTAACCAATAAAATTTTTATCTTCACACTAATTTTTTATTTTTTTTATCTTCACACTAATTCTCTCTAATTGTACTTTGTAGAGAAACCAAACATCAAAAAATTTATATTATTGTAAGTTAATATTTATCTAATGTATTTCAATAAGTTGTCTATAGTTATTCTTTTTATTTTGAAAATAAGTATGTTATTCTTTTTATTGTGTAAAAATTTAAATGTTCGATCCGATACTGCGAGACGCGAAAGATGAAAAACTATCGAAAATATGGTTGGACCTTTGGAGTTTTGCATGTAAATTTTCATACCGTAACATTCATACCAATTCACATGATATGTCTTAAATACTTAAGCTACTAGATGTGGTTGACCCCACTAGTGTACCTTGTATATTGAATCGTGACATGCTAATTATTTGATACGTAAATTAGTTTTATGTCATGAAAAAGATAAAAATTACGTAATATAGATTTAATTTATGCTAATTCAAAAATATTTTTTTAAGACAATGATAAATGTTTAGTATTTTTTCTAGAATAAAATTCAAAAAGTACGACCAAGAGAGTTCAAATGAGTGGTGCCAATATTGTAAAAAGTGACAAGAGAATGATTTTTGGTCTTTAAGCAATCACACCTCCCTTCTTATTTTTTTGCGGAAGGGGTGAAAAACAACGCTCTTAGGAAATTGCTTCAAATGTTACATCTCGTGTAGATGATCTTCCCATCACGCACAATCATTTATTTGATTGCAATAGGAAATAAGTAGACGCATCATTAATGACGTGATCAAACAGGCAAAAATATTGTCCTACTATTCTTACAATGATTTAGTTTTGTTTTTCAACCAAAAAAATATTTTTTCTCATATTTTCATGTGTTCGGTGAATTTATAATTCCCGAATCACGTAATATTTTAAAGATAAATTATATTTTTAATTACACTAATGATTTAATTTTATCAAACAAATTGATACGTATGAGCACTAGTTATCTGATCAAAACGAGTGGTTTGCTCAAGTAAGAGGTCTTTTTAGCCTGATAGCGTACTTAGTTTGTTCCCCTCTGGACGAATCACTATCTACGGATTCTATTGGTCTAATCGTCTACACGCCCTTTCGCATTCTCTTGACGGTATCCCTATTATCAAGGGATAAGGATCATCTCCTTACGATGATTGTCCACTCTTGGTCAATCAAGGATAAGGGTTTGTAACTCCACATCGTTGAGGTCCTTCTTTTAAGGAACTTGCCTCATGATTTTGCTCCACGAGATTAGGGGTGAGCTGGTTACGTCTATTTAATCTAGTCCAACCCTATGGTACAAGATACGAAAACTCTGTCCATTTCAATATAGACCATTTTCCTACCGTTATCTCCACCAGAAATTATAACTTAAGCATCGAAGGAGTGTTGGTAAAATAGTATCAAATAGTTTATAAGTAGCAACAAGGTGAGGACGCCATAAATTGTTTCTGTCACAAGTGTACAACTATATCGTAGAGGATTTGAGGGATTTAGAGTAATTTCAACAAGAATTCTTAAATTTACGTGACAAAATAATAGTCATTTTTAAAATCAACATTAGGTCTAACAAAGGTTGAACATACTATTACCGACATCTACATTCATATAATTTGCATGAGTCTGTCACATATAAACATACAATTTTGTTCATTCTCATTTAAGGAGGGTAAAGATTACTTTAATTTCAACGAGCAAGACTATAATTTCCGAAAACTTTTATGGATAACATCCTTGAATTTGAAACTAGTGCATCGGATCCATTTGGATTTACAAGTATTATACACTCATATAAATCTAATAAATTGAATTAGAGTGTGGCATTTTTGAAAAAAGTTTGAAAGGACCAAATTTTTTTTCCCACTTTTAAATAAATGAGTTTGTTTTTTTAGTTGAACTTATTTTTCTCAATCTGTTAGAACAAAAATAATGTTCACCGAGGAATAAAGAAATTCGTGATTGTATAGGACAAGAAAAAATCTTTGATAGAAAACTTTATAACAAAACTTACAAAAATTCAAAATAAATAAAATAAAATAAATTTAATTTGTGGACTTCTCAATTTCACTAAGAATAAGTTATATCGAATTGTACATTATATTTACGTGACATATTATCATAATACAAAATATAAAAGTAAGTTCCATAAATTTTGACATGTATTTAAATTAATAGATAACACACAAACATAATGTATAATTTAATGTATGACGTAATATGTTAATAACATTGCTCTCTCAATAAACCATAACTCTTAATTTTGAATTAAAAAATCTGTGAATATATATATTTTGAAACCGTACCACTCTTCCTCGGATAATGGTGGCCAACCAGAAAAAAAGTCGTGTGGCACCTACTTTTATGACGTGCTCACCAAGGGAAGCAAGCGCGTCAATTTACCGCGCGTGTAAATGTCCCTCCCTTTTTCTTCCCTCAAGTCAAAATAAATTCAGCAGAATTTTAGTTTTTTTTTCTACCCAAATTCAGCAAATTTCAGTGTCCGACAGCGAAAGGGAGACTTCTCCGAGTAGAAAACGGCGACAGTCTCCGAAAAGTACGAAACCAAAAGAGATAGTGTGGAGAGAGAGAGAGAGAGGGTTTCCAGTTTCGACAATGGCGTGTACTCCGGCTTCGTCCTCTTACTCTTCGTACTCGTCTCCATTCTCACAGTCATGGAGTTTCTCCGATCTTCCTGTGACGGCACTTAGACACAAGATTGTTGAAAAGATTCAGGAAAATCGCGTCACTCTGATCGTCGGCGAAACTGGCTGTGGTAATTTTCTTTCTCACTTATAAGTAAACACGGTGCATGCCTTCTTTGATCGTTTCGATTTCTGGAAACGGCCATGCATTCTCGATTAATCGCCCTTTGCTCTGTTTTTTTTGGGTACCGAGGCTGAAGTAGAAGAGCAACAACTGATCAGAATAGTTTAGTGCCTTCTGTCCCTCCTTTAGGCCCGGCGATTATCCTGGAATGATGAGTTCCAAGTAGGAAAGACGTGGTTTAGTTTAGACAGATGGCTCTGCAATACTTAATTGTGTTGATTCTTTTTTCTTCCTGGGAACCCACTTGCCTTGATTTGATTTGATTTTCTCCTAGTTATCTTAACTTTCCAAATCGTTGTTTTTCTGCTTCGGTTAGGGCTTTCTTTTACTTTTGTCGTCACTGTTATTTTCGACATACCATGTAAAGTGAATGGTTATGATAATTAAAGTAGTCGATTCATTAGTTAATGTGATATATTGGAGGTAAAACTGGATGCGTGAGTAGACTTTTCCTTCGACTAGTTGATGTGATCACTGCATTTACTTGTGATCATTACATTTACTCTGGTTCGATAAACTGGTTGTTTTATCCGTATTGGCGTCTGTGGCGTGTTATGCTTGCGCAATTATTTGGCGTAATGCATGGCCCTGATTTTATTGACAAATGGTAATTTTTTCCTGTGACGGTAGTTAGACATAAGATTGTTGAAAGATTAGGAAAATTGTGTCACTCTGATCGTTGGCGAAACTGGCTGTGGTAATTTTTCTTCTAACTTCTAAATAACCGCTGCATGTCTTCTTTGGCCGTTTCAGTTGCTGAAAACGGCCATGCATTCTCAATTTTTCGCTATATGCTCCGTTTTTTGGAACCGATGCTGAAGTAGAAGAGCAAAACTGAGCAGAAAATTTTAGTTCCTGGAACGATGAGTCCCAAGCAAGAAAGATGTGGTTTAGTTTATTCAGATGGCTCTGCAAAGACTTAGTTGTGCTGATTCTTTGTTTCATTGGGAATCCAATTGCATTGATTTGATTTTCTCCTATTTATTTTAACTTTCCAATTCATTGCTCTTCTACTTCAGTTAGGGCTTTCTTTACTGTCAGCTAGTAACTAAGCGCATATCTCTCATCATTCGACTAGTTGCTGTGAGATCATTGCATTTACTCCCATGGTTGGAGCCAGAAATTGCAGTTAATAGATCTAGATCTTAGTAACTATGTAACATTTTTTCCCTAATAAGAGAATAAAGATTAAGTATGACCTACACATTCATTTAAAACAATCCTCGACTTATTTTATTTATGAAAAAAAGACATGAACGGGTCATTTATTAGGTAAAAAATTAAGATGCCTTTTTCATCATAGACATGTTAAGGGCAATTTTATACCTTATGTGAAACACTTAGGGTAATGTCACAATTTTAATGGGGTCAAATTGACCAATTAACTCAAAACCTACAAACCTCTAATAATAATAGGAATTTAAGAAAATTGAGCGGGGTCAAGTGGGCTCTGCCTTTGTTTACTCCGGCGCGATTAACTGATTGTTTTTTCCATACTAGCGAGTTATGTTTGTGCAATTTATTTGGTGCGATGCATGGCCGTGATTTTATTGACAAATTGTTTGTGCAATTTATGTGACTTTTCTTTATTGACATTTTTTCTTTAGTTTATTGTGCGTACTTCAATAATTAACGTTAACTCTGTTTGTATTTTGCTTCACGTGAATTAATATCTAAGCTACGACTTGTCATGCTGCGATAGAAAAAATCTAGATTTTTTCTTGGTTTTAAGGACACTTGTTTGTTTATTAAGGGAAGAGTTCGCAAGTCCCACAATTTCTTCTAGAAGAAAACATGGAGCCCATATTATGCACACAGCCTAGGAGATTCGCCGTTGTTGCAGTTGCTAGAATGGTGGCTAAATCTCGTAATTGCGAAGTAGGTGGCGAGGTTGGTTATCATATTGGTCATTCAAGGGTCGTATCAGCAAGGTACATTCAAGCCAATCTACTGATTCTTATCATAGTTCGTATTTTCTTGGTTTAAGCTTCATAATGTCACTTGTCAGATGGCTGAGATGCTTCCATTATTTTTCAGCTTGGGGATACTGGAGCACTAGATGTAAATTGGTTGTCTATCATGCACTCTTAGAGTTTAATTATTATATAACAATATGTCATGTGGCTTATTGTTATGATTTGGTGACGACAACATTTGGGATAAGCAGGAACTTCTTTTGTTGAGCACGAGATTAACTTTTAACAGCTTGATCAGCTAAATAATGCTTTCATTTGGTTGGTTCAGTTCACTTAGTTAACTTTCCTAGGCCTGTGAGATGTGATACATACGAAAGAATCTACCTCTCTCTCTCTCTCTCTCTCTCTACATATATACCCACTCACACATAATCTGTTTAGGGAAAACACATAGTTTTTAATGCAAGTGAAGGTACACGAAGGTATATTGCTGTTTCCATGCGGCAAATACGCCCTTCAGCCAACGTTTTTTTTTTCTTTTCTTTTTTCCCTGTGGCCGAATATGGGCTGTGCCCCCGTCAGCAAGTTATTTACTAAATTTCTACATTCTCTATTGGTTTCTGATTGAAAAGGAAAAAAGTCCAAAAAAAGGGGATGCCCAGCAGTAATGTTAAATGCCTTGACTTCCAACCAAAATGGCCTGCAGCTTGGTTATCGGTGCTTAGAATTGTCTCCAACTCGTTGCATGTCCATGTGTGGAGCCTAGCATCAAATGATTCAAATGCCAAGATCATTTTTTTCCCCGGAGGCCATTTGATACCGTAACTTTGTCTCTTTTTCTATTTTTTGCCTTTCCTTTTTGAAAATTTTCAGTTAGGGGCTTGGAACTCAGGGGTTGACAATATCATGCTTTACCGGCTCGGTTGCGCACATGCTCGTTTAATTGATGAAGAGTTTGTTATTCCCTCCAGACTTATTACATTACTAAGTACTTTTCATTATAGTTTGCCTGCATAGATAACGCTTGTGCGCTAACACATATAGTTCAACTTTTCTACACTGAAGCTAGTTTTTGTGTGATCTCGTCTGTTCGCATTTACAACACATTGTAACTGTTTTTTATGCCAGCCTGATGGCCTGACAATCATGCTTATCATAGGGGACCAGGTCGTTAGGCTTAGGGAAGTCATTTTAGGTAATATTAGGTTATGGTTGCCTTTAAGTTATGTTTTGAGTTGTTAATATTGGAGTATAACTTACGGGGTTCAGTAATCTAAATTCTGATCTTACGAAAAGCTCTGGTTGACTTTCTTTCGGGGGTACAAGTGGTTTACTCTCTTTGTATTTATATCACACATCATATACTTCTGTCTTATTGTTTCACCAAAATTGCTTACTGTTTTACACATTATGTTTGATCAACACCTCAGATCCAAGATTATCTTCAAAACTGCTGGAGTTTTGCTGGAGGAAATGCGAGAGAAGGGATTGAATGCCCTGAAGTACAAGGTTATCATTCTTGATGAAGTACATGAAAGATCTGTCGAGTCTGATCTTGTTCTCGTTTGTGTGAAGCAGTTTTTGATGAAAAACAATGACTTGCGGTGAACAATCTTCCTTGCTATTTCTTCTCATTTCTCCCGTTGGTAGTGTTGTTTATTTGTTGTTGGACTTCCTATTTTGTGTACTCATAAGCAAATGTTAATATTGCAGGAGAATCTGATAGGTTTTATTATTTTCCAGGGTGGTTTTGATGTCTGCTACTGCTGATATTGCAAGATACAGAGATTACTTCAAGGATCTTGGTAGAGGTGAGAGAGTAGAGGTGCTTGCGATCCCCAGCTCTGGTCAGAATACACTCTATCAGCAAAGAGTGTCATACCTTGAACAGGTCTCATGTTTCTTGTATTTAACAAACCTGATGGGAATGATTTATAGTATGATGGGATGGTAGGTTTTGGCAAGGTGATGTGCTATTGGGTGGCTAAGGGAAATTTTCTTTACTGTTCTGTTCATGTGAACTAAAGATCAAATCATCTTATGACACGACGCTCATTGTTCAATGGTGATGCCGTATATCATTTTTACACCTTCGAGTCTAGGGCACAGCCTGTTACTGATTTGGACGGAAATGTAGACTTGGTTTTCTTGGTATTGATGGCGAACGTCTGGTATTGTTATCAATGTGGCAGTTTTGCTTGCACATGTTGTCAATCAATGTTTGGAGGCTGAAGATGTTTTGATAGTACTAGTTTGGAGTTGTAAAAAATTGAATGTTATGTTTGAGCCTTGACCATTTATGTTGGTAAGTTCATCTTTAAAGGTCATATTTGGCTCTTCATGTCTGATATGGAAAATTGTGGCCCCCACCAGTGATCTATTAGCTCTACTTACATCGCTTTATGGTCTGTGGATCCATCGTCGCTTGTGGAAACACTCCTCTTGCCATTTTGTTGGTTTGTCTTGCGTGTGCCTTGTGGTTATGTGTGAAATTGTGTGTCATTGGCGCCTTGCTATTACCTCCTTTTTCATCAGCTATCTAGTGGATATCAAGCTATCAACTATAAATTTGTGTTTTTACTTAGTGCTACTTAGTCGACGGCTTATACTATGCAAATATTTCATTGCAACACTTTTCGGCTTTTAGCATCTGGGAAAAATGATTTATGGTTTATATCTTGTATGTTATTTGGCAATTGGATATAAATTTTTCTTGCAGTTTTGTTGTTGGACTACATGCTTTTTCAGCTATATGTGATGTTATACTTTTTCGACTGTTGACTGAACAGGTAACTGAACTCCTTGGAATAAGTTCGGAGAACATGTCTTTGAGATATTGTTCTGGGCCAACCCCTTCTGTTGCTGATGCTGATATCAAGCCTGACGTTCACAAACTTATACATGACTTGGTGTTGCACATTCATGAAACTGAGCCAGATGTGGAAAAGAGCATTTTGGTTTTTCTTCCAACGTACCAGTCGCTTGAGCAGCAATGGTCCCTTTTGAAGCCTTTTAGCTCAATTTTTAAAGTCCACATTTTACATAGTAGTATTGACACTGAGAAAGCTCTCGTGGCCATGAAAATATTGAAATCCCATCGTAAGGTAAGCATTCTAATATCAGATTTTGCAAGTTGTTTTATTTTTCACCTTTTAGCTTTTGTGGCTGCAGCATTTCCGTAATTGTGCAATGACAGCTATATGTTTATACTATTTATGATTGGCTGACTTTACAGGTTTTCTGTGAATTGGATTAGGATTTAGGATATGAGTAAAAAAATGTTTCAGGTAATACATTTTTTTAATTCTAGATTTTTCTATGTGAGAACTGAAGGGCCCATTTTGTAAGCGAGACTGGCAGAATGTGCTACTTTATTCTTTGGAGTTTCTTAGCAAGGGAGTCCTATAAATTGTTGGAAAGTGAAACTTCCCATACAACCCTCTTTAGCGTTTAACATGGCTTTTGGTTTCCTGCAACCTATTGCATGTCTTTTGCTTGAAATTGGGTAATTTGCCCATGTGCCATAGACATTGGTTCTTATCTTCTCCCTCGGTTCCCATCGAATCCTATGGTTCTTATCTTCTTCTCTGATTTCCTGCAAAATTCACTTGGGTTCTACATGCGAACCGGCAGTGGTTTAACTGTCAAATGTGCACAAGCTGATGCTGCTGAAGCTATTACACGACAAACATCTTGGGATTGTTCGTAATCAATGGTTCAGCACTGCTGTGAGTGTGGATATATTTGCTTTCTTTTTTCTAGGTGGATAGGAGTTATGAGCAGATGGGTTCATGAAAGATACAGTTTGTAGACTCTGGCTAACTGGATTGCTAAACCTTGGGCTAGGATTGTGACATGGGTAACAAGGACTAATGAATAAATTGGTAAAGTGCAGGCTGTAAATCTGATTGGTAGTGGATGTGCAAGGAGTTGTTCCAATTTCATCTTGGAACTAAATTTGCTGTCCAAGTTCCTGTTTTTTTTAAGTTTTTCATTTACCCTCTAAGATTTTGGACGAGGAATTTTAGGTAAAATATGTAATCTTCCTAGCAACTTTGATCCTGTTCAAACTAGAATGTTTAATTTTTTTACATAATCTTTTCTTGCAAAACTTTCTTACTAATAGAAAACGCAAGAAACGTAATTTCTTTCTTTCCCTCTCTTTTAATTTATTTTCTACCATTTCACTTACCATCATCCTTTGTCTTTTGTAATTCAACGAGCTCGAAAGATAAGCGTGTCTTTGAGTGAGGAAAAGGGCAGGGTTGTATACCCAGTTAAAAACCGAAGGGAGTAAATTGACCATCTGTTGTTTGTCATCCAATTTTCATAGTGGTTGCTTTAGATTTGGACTTTGCAGGTCTTGTTCTTCATCCAATCTTCATATTGCTTGTACGTCTCAAATTAGTGGCTTCTGGCTTGTTTTAAAATTATACCTCTTGCCATGGTTTGGGTTGTCTTTGATAGTTCTTACTGGAACAGGTAATATTGGCCACTAATATTGCAGAATCTTCTGTTACGATTCCCAAAGTAGCCTTTGTCATTGATTCATGCCGGTCCTTGCAAGTTTTCTGGGATAGTGATAAGAAGGTGGAGTCTGCAGAGCTTGTCTGGGTTTCTAGATCTCAGGTAGTGTGGAAATCTACAGGTTTAATTTTAAGTTTTTCAGTACATGGTAATAAGTTGAAAGCTATATGCTGTAGGCTGAACAGCGTAAGGGAAGAACAGGTCGGACTTGTGATGGTCAGACTTATCGATTAGTCACAGGATCGTTCTTCAGTCAGGTACAAGAATTTGAGCCCCCAGCGATACTGAGATTGTCACTGAGACAACAAGTTCTTCTAATTTGTTGTGCTGAATCTAGAGCCATCAATGATCCCAAAGGTATGGTTGTGTTTGTAGTTTGTAGTTTGCTAGGCTTTATTTTTGCTTACTCTTTTGGAAAATGAGAATTTGTATTACCAGAAACAGAAAGGAACATGAAAAAGGAAGGCAATCCTTCCGTTACAATAGGAGAATATCTCGACTGCTGCAAAACTAAATGAATCTAAGAGCTACTGATGGTCAAAAACAGAAATCGGAGTATTTCTATTTCTATGGGTTAAAAGATCTAAGAGCTGAAAGCTTGAGTTGCATGGAATTCAGAAGAATTAACATTGATATCATCCTTAATTTGCTGCAAAAGCAAAGCTGTACAAGTGGATTAGATTTGTGGGGGCCTGTAAAGTTCTTTGATTTGTTTCCTGACAGACGAAATAAACCATTGTAGCCCAGGCCAGCTTCCTAACAAATTGTTGTTGCTTGTTATTGGAATAGTTGGAAATTCCCTCTACTTTACTCTGGGATACTACATAATAGGTAAGAAGTAGGGAGTGACTGATAATCTCCTCTTCATTAGATATTGATGGTAAATGTCCGTTTTGTTTTGGGAGGTTGAAGAAAATTCAAGCTTAACTCACTTTGATCAGTGAGTCAGCATGGGATGGAAATTTTACAGATGGATATTTGTTTATACACAACCTATTGAAGCAATTGTGGACTTGAGATGAAAGCATCTGGCAACCTAGCGGCCAAGCTCGAGTTTCTAAACTCCACAATTTCTTATGTAGCATCAAACGTAATTATACTCGTGAATAAAAAAAATTAGATCTATGCTAGACCCCTTCCAAGTGGGCTAGATCCCTTCCGAGTGGGCAAATAAGTTCAATATCTATTTGTTTAGTTTCTCTAGTCCAGTTATTCTTCTTTTCTTATTCTGCTACTTGATGGATACATTCATAGAGGATGCTTGAGATATGGTTGATATGTACTACAATGCAGCCAAAAAAAGGTTGTGCCCCAACTCGAATTATAACAATGAGTCAGCATCTCTCACAAATTGGTTGGTTTAATGGTTATCAAGTTACTTTGACATACTTATTTGGTAATTACCTTGATGCTGTTAATCTCCATATTTTAGGTTTTTGGGTGGGCCTGGTTCTCAGAAGTCAAAAGTGAAATTAGGTGAAAATGATATTTAAAGTCAAGTGAAGATGTGAACCTGACTATAGTTTTTTTTTTTTTTTTGGATAAATACTTTTAAGAAAGTTGGTTATGCTAGTAGGTTAGGAGAATAAGAAACCTCCTTGTTTCTAGATTAGGAGAAATGGGTTAACCTCCTTGGCAGTAGATTAGGAATATCTGAGAGTATGTAATGGTGTCTGTTTTGCTATCTAGCTGTCCTAATTGTGGAGCTTTTTGGTCATTTTAGTCTTGTTGCAGAAGGCTCTGGATCTTCCAGATCCTGAAGTTCTTGAAGATGCATTGAGCTTCCTCGTTCGCATCCTTGCATTGGAGAAAACATCTCATAGGGGCCGGTATGAGCCAACATTCTATGGACGGATGCTTTCCAATTTATCATTATCATTAGATGCTTCCATGCTTATACTCAAGTTTGGAGACATGGGAATGCTGCGTGACGGCATTTTACTTGGTATATTGATGGATATACAGCCTCTACCTATACTTCGTCCTTTCGGGCAGGATGTTCTGGTATATTTCTTAGATTGGCACTTTATTTCATTTTATTACTCTTGCAATTCCACTTTTCTGATTACTCAGATTTATCTCAGTTTGGAATGTTCACTGGCTGGTACTACTCTGAGGATGTTAAGAATACTGTCCTAAATGGTAGAAAGGAAGTGGTATTTATGGCAAACCTTTGTGCATTTCAATTCTGGCAACGTGTTTACAAGGTATGGTAGTTGCTTACACTTGAATACCTGGAAGATAGTCTTGCTCAGTGGATTATGAATGTATACTTTCGCTAATGTGTGTATCATACTCAACTTCTAATTTTTCTATTTCTTAAAGGATAAGCTTCGCCTTAAACGGGTGAAAAAACATTTAACCTTTGATGAGACAAAAGTTTCTGAAGAAGAGTGGTGCTCTTTCCACAATCTTGTTCAGCCATCATTACATCACGTCGCAGAAATATGTAAGGCTTTTAACAATCTCTTACCTTTGTATGCAATCATGATGAGTATATCTCTTACAGATATTCTTTTGCAGATGAAGATATCCTAGATTCTGTTCATCGGTTTCGACCCAAATTTCTGTCCATGTCTGATGGTCTACCGTCATATTATGAGCCCTGTGAGTTTCAACATACATGTTTTCTCACGTGCCAGCAAAATGGGGATGAAGATGCACTTGCTACAGATAATGAGGACCTAGAGCTTAGCGAAACAACAAAATGCATTTCTGCGCCATTTGTTCCCTCTAACTACTTCAAGATGTACGAGGTGGCTGAGAAGCTTGCCACTGTAATCAAAGAGGTGTTACACTTTGTTGACCTTTTGTAAAAGTTGTCATTGATATTGGATTGACATTTGAATTTGCTCATCATGCTTGACAGATAAGAGTTCAAGATATACAAGACGTTTCGGGCAATGGGAACACGTATGTGAGTGGTGGTGGTCCCTATGTCCCCGGGCAAGCTTCTTTGTGTAGATTTTTTGTGAAAGGACTGTGCAGCTGGGGAAACCAATGCTTGTTTTCTCATTCCCTCCAATCTCAAAGGCCTGTATGCAAGTTCTTTTTTTCTTTGAAGGTATTTACTGTCTCATTGTTTACGATGTAGTCTTTCTTTTTTACTCTGTATGCTAATCTAGTTTTTCTTGGAGGAACTAAGAAGTGTGATTAGTGCATTTGATTCACCACTCTCTCTCTCTCTCTCTCTCTCTTTCTCTGGCTTCTTACTTTAAAGTCGTCTATGTGGTGCAATTTCCTTTGTTTCTAATGTCTGTAGAAATTTATCTGCAGGGTTGTAAAAATGGAGAGACTTGTTTCTTTTCTCACGACTTGGGCCAATCAACTTCATCTTCTCAACCATGTTTATGCTTGCCAGAAGATGGAGATGTTGATGCTGAATCACTTCTGAGATTGTTTCCTGCGCCTTCAGATGGATGTGTTATTTTATTGGATGATACTAATTTGCATTTCTCGTCACATCTTTCTAACCACTACAATCCATCCCAGATAATATGCACAACAAGTCTACCAAAGGGCTCCATACTTGAGCCATCTCTTGATGGTGTCCGAATTCTTTGGGGCCTTTCTCACCCCAGCCAGACAATCATCTCCAAAGCAGCGAACAGCCCAATCCCTTGGAATGATGTCAAGTGTGTCTTGTGGTTTCCTAGTTTTGATGGCAACAGTGAAAACTGGGAAGCACAGAAAAGTGCCTTTGGAAGTTTCTTTCATGATCTAGCTATTCGTATAATGGAAGGCACCTTGCTTGACGTACAAGTTATACTTATTATGAACAATATTCAGTTTTCTCAATTACAGGTATTAGTTGTGCGCTCTCTCTCTCTCTCTCTCTCTCTCTCTCTCAATACAAGAACAAGAGAGTTATCTTTCTATGCTCAAGCCTTGCTTCAAAACCCAACCACTCCCCTTGGGCACATTTGCTTAGGGTATGTTTGTAATTGAAGAAAAGAAGGGGCAAGGAAAGAAAAGTGAAATTCCAATCCCTTTGCCGGTTCCTAGTTTAGGTAGGAACAGATAACATACAATCGAGATCAGGTTGAAAATTACTTTCCTTTTTCCACTTTTTATAGCATTAGAGACTTCGGGAAATAGAGTTAACTGGAGGATAATATCTCCACTTTTCAGTCTTTAATACACGATTTGCTTATAAGATTTATTAGGTTACTTTCAGAGTCGAAAACTTGTGCGAGAAACATTCACTCCACAGTCTCTACTCTGCCTTGGAAAATTCTATCATCAAAGTTAGTTTGTGTTTACCACAGGAAGTAAACAGTCACTCGACTGATTGCCGGTTGGTTTTTCTCTTAGGCAAGGATGTTATGCTACCAAGAATGGAAACTAGTATTTGTTGCTTGCAGTAGTCATCACCTCAATGCTACCTTGCTTTTATGTAAACAACCAATATCATGCAAAAACATTTAAAGTCAATTACGTTAATTGGAAAAGACGTCCCCTCGGGACTACCAGGAGCTTCGGTTGTTGAATCTCGTGCAAGTTATGTTTTGGTTGTAGTGGCTGCAAAGGGAACGTAGGTGCTTTAGGTCTGTGTTGATCATGCACTCTTGCGTGTAGAATCAGTAATCAGGATAGTGATGAAAGCATATGCTGTTGATATGAGCATTGTTTAATTGTTGTTTCAGGTGGAAAAGTTGGCGAGAGAGAGCTTCTTTTTCCTCGGAGAATCATTCCCGTATGATGAATCAAGCTTCGGGGAGTTGTCTGATAAAGTGAACGTTAAAAGGCCGATGTTGGTGTCAAAGCCCATCTCCTATGTTTTCTACATGAATCCTCCTCCTGGCATCCGCTCAGATGACTTTACTACCAGATTTCATCAGCTTGCACTCTGACATGCGCGTCCAATAAACATGAATTACCATTTTGCAGCATGGTATGTACATTAAAAGTCTTTTGCTTGGATTGTATAAATTAAACTCCGAGATGGACTCCAAAGTGATTAGAAATGCATCGACTTTGCATAATTTCTCCCGGGAAATGGTGTCTGTGTGTATAATGGTTTTCTATTTATATAGTAGGCTCATGAAGTATTTGGCGTTTTGTTTCGACGTATTTTGGATCGGTAGAAGCTTTGTCTTCATACTTGAGTCATAGATGAAGGTTTGTAGTTGGGATTCTTCTTTAATGGCTTTTTGAATCGCGATTAGAATCTTGTGTTCCGTACAAAAAAAAATTGTGGCTGCTTGAAGATTGGCTTGAAAAGGTCATTCCCATTCGAGTCTCCGCACATTTAGTTTCATAAGTATATGAGTGATTTAGGGCACATGAGATGCCTTTTCTCTTGTCAATAATGGCTTTATCCCGAGTGACTTAGGCATAGAAAGAAGGAACCTATGGATAATGAAAAACCCACGGCTGTGTTTTCGCGTTCTGCTCTTGTTAATGGAGCTCAAGTCGTGGTCGACTGGGTGATTGCTCGTGGAGTCGACTTTTAAGCAAACCAAGCTCGAATAGCAGCAGTTTTCTAATGCTTCACTGAACTGAGATGAAGAGTTGTGTGGATCTCCACCCGAGCAAATTACATGGCCTTGCAGAAAATTCTGTTCCTTGTTATTTTTTGTGGTTGGAATACTCTTGTATTTCAACTCCAGCACGATTTGCTAAATGATCAAGTTTAAGGACACACTCATCATCACAGATTCAGCTACAAACGTGTTCAAAATCGTTAGATGTACGTAGGGCCTTCTAAAATAATATGGGCTACACATGTATCGAACAACTCCAGATGTATTTGTTTTCAAATTTGTACATGGAAGGGTGTGTTTTTAGATTTTTTGTTACTAAACATACAAGAGGTTCTAAAATCCAATGGAGCAGTTTAAACTCTGGAGAAGTCTGTGAATACAATTTTTCGTGCATAGATTTAGACATAGATGTGTACAAAATTATTGAATGCATGTTGAGCCTACAAATTAATGAGAATTTTATGTGCATTCAACGGTATTAAAAACATTTATGTTAAAATTATGTACAAAAATTGTGTTCATAGCATTAATCTTAAATTGTGTGTGGGCTCGGGCAATTTGTGTGCAACTAGCAAAGTTGATCACAAGACACTTGCACTGCATTTATAAAGTGGTGTAAGTATTTATATAAAAAAAAATGGGGCCACTAGCATTTTCAAAGCACTTATGCAGTAATTAGTAGATTATAAAGTTAAATTGAGTTTAAATTAAATTATTTTTTTTGTTAAAGATGATAAATTTTATTTGATTTTCACGTACTTTTGTATAGTATTTTATATTTTTTTGTTTAACTTGAGCAGAAGTAAAAAAATATAGATCGAAATTACAAAGATTTAGATATAATAACATTAAAGTCACTAAAATAAATAAAAAATTATTTTGTGAAGTTTATAATTTTTTTATTTTATAGCCTTTCGTCAAAATAAATAATTCATTTAATTTTTTTATAAAAATGTAATATAAAAGAATAAAAATACAGGGGCTTAAAAATTCTAGGTAAATAGGGCTTGGTAATAAATTAGTTCTCAAACTTTTAACTAGAACTAACTTCCTACAGAAATAGTACTGACAGTTCTCCAACTGTCTTTCCGCTGAAAGCTCTCCGACTCTGTTCCTCTCTCTCTCTCTCTCTCTCTCTTCCTTCTTCTTCCTCCACGGGTCGAACCGTACAAAATTTTCAGAGTTGAAAATGGCCCACAGAACTCTAGATTCACGGCGCGCCATAGACTCCTGCACATTCCAGCTCCACAGTTGGAAACCATTTCACCTCCCAACTACTCCCCACAAAACCCTACTAGACTCCGATTCCAAGACCATCATTAGTCCAAAACCCCACTACTCTACAGCCACTAATGGGGCCCACAGCAAGAGGCCTTGCCTTTCCGATCGGGCGACGTCGTTTTCCATCGACATCTCAAGGCTCGGCTTGATCGACGACGATCGATCCGTATCTTCGGGTCTCCGGTGGATTGACAAGAAGAGGCGGCGGCGGCAGCGCGGGTCGAGATCTGTGTCGGGGAGGAGCAGTGATCGGAGTGGAACTCAGCGGAGGTGCTGCTCCGTTGGGGCTTCGGCGGCTTATGGTACGTGTTCGGATTTTCCTGTGGCGGCGGGGACAGATTCGAGCGGGGAGTTGTTTTTGCACGGGGAGGGAAATTGGGCGTCGGATGTGAGCGAGGCGGCGGCCAAGAGTTCGAGGAGGGAGAGGGACGGTGGGAGTGGGGAGAAAGAGAGCTTAGGTGCTGCTGGGGCTGGGCAACTTGGTAATTTTGATTGCATGGGGAACGAATCCGGGTACGGGAGTGAACCGGGGTATCGAGGGGATGCAGAATTGGGAGATGGTGACGAGTTGGATGAAGAAGAGGACGATCAACGGCTCTTGTTTTGGGGCGAAAACATCGGAGGTACACTGGATTTCAGTTTTCTTGCTTTTTTCTGATACATGCAGCTTATAATTGCAAATGGCGTCTACTTCTTATGGCTAATCAATGGTTTGATCTCACTTGTTGGATCCAAGGCTGCTACCAATCTTCTGGGCAAATCTGTGCTTGCCCAGAAGATTTGCGAGTTCTTAAAAAATCCATTTACTGTTTTTAGTAATAACATAAAAATTCAACTTCTCTTGTCGTAATGCAGAAAGTTGTAAAAAAGTTGGGTGTGTGTATCCCGCTCACGAACCGTGACTTAAGCACAAAACTCGACTTTTCTTACTGGGATGCAGAAAGTCGTGAACAAAATATAAATTTTCTGGTTTTAATGCAGAAAGTTGCAAAAAAGCTCAGAATGTATTCGAGTCACAAACCGCTTAGCTCGTAGACGTAAGCACAAAACTCGACTTTTCTGATTGAAATACAGAAAGGCGCAAACAAAATTCTATTTTTTCTGGTTAGAATGCAGAAATTTGCAAAGAATTTCATTGTCTTTATTCGAGTCACGAACTGGTTAGCTCGTTAATCTAAGCATAAAACTCGATCTTTCTGGTTTCTGGTTGGTGGCAGCCGGAAAGTTACAAAAAAAAAAAACATTGGTGTGTATTTGAGTCACAAACCGCTTAGCTCGTAGACTAAGCACAAAACTCGATTTTTCTGGTTACAATGCAGAATGTTGCCTGTCCTTGGTTGTTAGTAGAATAGAATCCTTTGATCTTTGTTTGTAAAATGATTAACACAAACTAGAGGAGAGATTGGTAATTTTGTGGAAACTAAGCTAGCTCTCTGTCAGCAGAAATGAAGATGGTTTGTCAACTAATAAGCTGGTTTGGCTTCAGTCCAATTGTGGAGTTAACTAATAGTTCTTTGCTATATCATGAAAGTGATGAAGGAAAGTTGTTGTGAAGGTTACTGATTGGTTTTGCAATGCTATGTCATGTAAGTTGAGCATACTCATCTGTTTTGTGCAGTTTGACTGGTGATAGTTAGGATACGGCTACGGTAGGGGGAGTGTAATAGTTGTATCGAAGATCGACTACCTCTTTGAGCATCTATACTCTCGCTCGTCTCAACTAATCAATAGAGGGTCCGAAGGAGTTGGCACCTTCTAATCCATGAATTCAATAGCCCTATCGTTGTCTGTCTCCACCATTCCCTACTTTCCTGAGATAATTGAGAACCCGAATCATGTTTTTGTTCAAGGAAAACTATCTATCAGAAGAGCTATTGTTGACTGATAAATTGGCAATATGATGGCGCTAGAGAATGTAATGACTACTTGTCAAAATGACAAGGCTTGTTTCTTTCAATACACACAATCGCAAAGGGCACATATAGTATATACGATACAGATCTCCAACGCTGCAATTCCTGAGTGGCAGTCTGCGGTAGGTATTGTACATGTAAATGGGAAATTGTGGATGCATGGTTCGTTCACCCACTTTTTTAAAAAAAAAACACTGGTTGGGATAATACTATTCTCGGCTTTTCTATCCTCGCGGCCACCTCCGTGGGTACTCTGCTTGAGAAGCAATTTATAGTTTAGTCATGTTATGGGAAAAGCTTACTTTACACCTGATATTCGACGATTATGCTTTGTCTGATTCAGAAGGCAGTAAATGTTGATGTGGTTCCTTTCCCTTTTATACACCAGGTACAGACTCTAATATGGAGATGGTTGGTGAGAACACACTGCAAAAAACCCATCATAGATGCCGACGGAAGAAAAGTGACGTGAGAATGGTTGATCCACCTCGGTAAAAGATGCAGAGAATCTGAGGAGAAGACTCAAGTGTGATGAGCTTGACCAACTGGGGCAGAGATTGTCTTTCCGAAAACCTTTCATGAGTAGGTGCTCAAGATCCTTCACAATGACTTCACCACACTACTAGTGATGGTGCCGACTCGGGCCAGACGGCAGTATGAAGAAACACGTCGTTGGCAAGCTTTTCTTGTTCCTGGATTTGCCACCAGTGATGTAAAGCAGTAATTTGATTTGATACTGCTGGCCAGCATTTTAGTTGTTGCTTTTTTGGGTGCTCATTCCTTGCTTGAAGAACTGTATCAAAATGTGGTAAAAGTATCATAAACTGGAGGGGGTCCTGTTTGTTTTCTTTGTTTGTTTGCCCAATGAGCGTGATGGGCTTGTAAATTGCTGAATCATCACGGCAAGGTTTTCTAAATTCTTACTTCAGGATCGTATTCGAGAATTCGAGACCCAGTTGAGAAGTCGACTCCATACAAAGCAGGAGAAAGATTTATCTTCTCCATTCACAGAATTAGACCCTCGTCGATAAACATCTCCCAGTTCACCACAGCTTGAACACACCTTCCCTTGATCCAATCAAATCATGCCGTCGTCAATCCAGTGCTCAAGAAACTATCAAAAGCTCTGAGTTCTTCTGGGACGAGTAGTCGATTTTTCCATCAGAGTTTAGAATTGGGCGGAATGGAGATTTGAGGCTCATTTTTGTTTGACGTGAAGGGATTGTTTATAGATCCTGTGACTACTCCATTCTCAAAGCAAAATAGAGTGTTTTCCTAAGACAAACTAAGGACTCCTTTGGACAAAATTATTAGGTATTAATGTTTTCTTGATTATTTTTTATATTTTTATCAAGTTTATATTAAATTTTATAAATTAATCATTTGTGTTATGAAAAAAAATCTAGAAAGTAAAATTTATGAAAAAAAGTTCCAAAAAAATGACTAAAAAATGAAAAGGTTAGAAAGAGACTATTAGATACCATTTTCAATAAGTTTGACTTTTTTCTGGCATAATTTTTATATTTTTTAAGTTTATCTCATGGAGACGAATGAAAAACACAAAAATTATAAAAAAAATTACAAAATAACACATAATATCATGTCTTTAACAATAAATAATTTAATCCAAACTCTTAAAACTAAGCACTTCTCTTGAAATTGAATCAACAACAATTCTTAAAACAAAAAGGCCCTATTACTCCCTTCATTTAGACTGGAAGCTCATCAAATTTTGCACCCCGTGGAGCTGTGAACACCCAGTCCCCAACACACACACACACACA
>JABCMJ010008257.1:0-13031 GCA_014822125.1 Arbutus unedo
CCCAAATTTGTTAAATAAACTAAACTTTGTGACCTAAAATGTAATTTCACACTGATTTCCCTTTCAATCTTTTCATGAACTGAACAAGGAGAGAGAGCACGCCCTCACGCGTGAACCCCAACTCCATCATTTGAGTTCTGAATACTGTTTATTCAGTGCTTCCACTCAATCCTATTACCACGCATTTTCATACACGATTTACATATTTTATTACTATAAATTCTACATTGGCGTGATATGGTAATGGAGGTTGGATCCTCAAGTTGTGTGTTTCGTAGGCACTTAACGTGCAAGGCAAGGCAACATCACATATGGATTGTCTTTGATTGACTTTATGATCGTATTTGAATTCCAGGCGTTTGCCTTGCTGCTTCCAGTCAGCATTGATGCTACTTATGGTTGTTCTTTGATCATTCACTCATCTATCCGTCTCACTTTCATATTCCTTGTCATTGATTTTTTTCGTATTTGGATACCATTTTCTCTGACATCAAATGTCACGATACTCTCTCTGATACCTCTTGTCACGGACTAAAATCTTTGACATCAAATGTCACTTTCATATTCCTTGCTGCGAGGCACCGAAAAAAATTCCACCTGATTGCCCGAGTCTCACAAAACATGTCTGTATCCAATATTCGATGTCGCTACGAACCCGCATGCTATTCTCCAAGCCAATGATCATTATGCAGCTCTAGCGTTCCATCCGAGCGAGGCTACATCTCCATATGCAGCCCACAAGCCAAAGGGTCATTGCGCACTCCCGCATCCATTTTGAATTCGGCTACAAGTTTGCCTGTAGTCAACAAGTCAAGGGTCGACATTCCTCCATTCCTCCTTAGTAGGGCTACATGTCCGTCTGTAACCCACAAGATTAGCACACTAGGTCTTATGTTCATGCCTCGATGGCCCACTCCGCCTAGGAAGTTAAGCCTAGTGAGCCTACGTCCCAAGCCTCGATCCTCCCCATGTCAAGGCGCAGTATCGACAACACATGCTCGCCACACTGTCCATATATAGGTTCCCTAACCCGCATGGAGACACTTAGACACCCCTCCCGATGCCCAAAGCCCACCCCCATCTCGCTCTAGGATAGCATACTTCATGCCCATTATGGGCACGGGAGAGACTGATAGTGCATACCACTCCCATTTAATATAGTTTTCTAAAGCCTTTTCCAATGTGCCAATAAGAACCACCAGCCTTGCTTGATGAGTCATAATGACTTATTTATCAAAATGCCATTTCCACCGATACTAACTGATAAAGCTCACCACTAAGACATTGTTTTTCACTTTCGTGTTCTCATTTTCACTTTCGTGTTCTCATTTAGACCGACAACACTAAAATTCATCGTGGAAATTTATCAGGAGTTTGGATTAAATTGTTGTTAATTAATTGATCTTATTCAATTTTTTCAGGTTATTTTTCTATAGTTTTCAGTTCATCTGTACGAAAAGTGTTGAACAAAAATTTATGAAAGACAAAAATAAGTAAAAAGAGGCAGATTTCTATTTTGAATTATTTTGTATTTTTCTAATTATTTCATATTTTTCATTTCTTAGTTCTATCATCAGACGAATTATCACTTAACAAAATAAGTTAAATTGTTTCAAATCCTATTCAATTTGAAGCCCAATATATGTTTAATGGCCTCATTGGTTAGGACTAACTCCCTCTCTCTTTTTTTTTTTTTTTTAAAACATGTCGTAGTGAATATGTACCCAAATTCTATACACAATGTCGTCACATTTTGAAAATAGGTTTCGCCCGAAGTATTGGACCAATGCACTCGAAAAAGAGAGAATAAAAGGAGGAGAAGCTGTATATATTGCAATTGTATGTACGAACTTATACATCATGCGTGATAAAGTTAGCACTAGCATTCCCTAATGAGTGTTTACTTAGAAATATCATTCCAACGAGAGCTATATAGTACTAGAGATCTCAGTTACACAATTTGCCAATCTTCTGAGAATTTTGCTCATCCTCCTGCAAGATAAGTATTGGTAGTTGCGAATGAGTGTTTACCGTAAAAAAATATTATAATTATGTATATTTTATGATGAATTACGAACGTTGTGGTTTGTCTTTTATGTATTTTGTATGTACGCGCGCTTCGTGTGTTTTGTATTCTTTTATTTATTTTATTACGATTAGTTTTTAGGTCTTAGTTGCATATTATTTTGGTCAATTACGAATGAGTTTAATTATACGGCACACACTGAAATATCTCGAATAATTCTTGCTAGTTACGAATCATTTTAATTAAGTTACGTAAATATTGATCAATTTTAGTATATCATGAACTTCTAAAGACGAGCAATGAACAAATCGAACTCAGAAATTCAAGAAGTTATCCTGAAGGTCACACTTAAAAATTTACTCTCTCCTAGGTTTTATGTTTGGAATATTATAAGTGCTATCAAACGTTTACGAACTCATAAATTGATCCAAATATTCTAATTTATAGAGTTAAAAAAAAGCCAAAAAAAAAGGGAGTCATAAAAGTAGAGACGGAAATAGGGTGGATTGGGAGCAGATTTGACCATCCCCATCCGTAATCTCCGAATTCAAAATCTGCCTCTATTCCTGTTCCGTTCCACTATGTTTTTTTTTTTAAACAAAGAAATCAATTCATCCAATATAAAAGTAAAAAAGTAAAAAATAAATATTTTTTACATTTTAAAGATCTATCTTAATATAAAATAATTTTTTTTAATATATATTCAATAATTATTTTAAAACAGAACGGGGAACGGAACGGATGCACTAAGACCTGCATCCCAATTTTTTTCAACTTTTGTCTCCAAATCCAAACCAATTCCTAAAAAAGTCTCTGAAACTCTAATCTAAACAAGATCAGAAATGGGACAAATCGAATCGGTGCAGAGAAAATTGTGATCAATAATTTTAGGTGTTGGTGGGACATAATTTGTCCGGGTGTAAGGTGGACTAAAACCAGGCCACCTCCGGAACCCCACATGGCACGAGGAGTAGCTCTGTGGCTCGGTAGTGACCCAATGAAAAGCTCAAAGTGTTTGTCAATATAATGGTGCGGATCGAGACATGGTCCCCTTATAATGTCCTTGTTTTCTGGTGGTGGTCCTTATACAACTTGTATCTTAGCGGGCATGGGGCATCTCTCACGTGACTATCTGACCGTTCACACTTCAGAGGGTCTTTCCTCGTTTTTCATTATAATAAAATACTCTCTTTTTTTTTTTTAAAAATTTTTCGTATAATTTTTTTTGTAATTTTTTAATTAAATTCTGCTAATTTATTTAATTTTTTCAAGAGGATTCAAAAAGTGAAAATGAAAATTCATAGTTAATCCTTCATGACATTTTTATCTCAAAACCACCCAAAATATTTGATGAGAGAAAAAAAGCCTACACACAATAGGTTTTGTTGATTTTTGGTGTCAAGGTTTTATTTAAACTTTGATAATTAATCCTTTACTTTGACGAAAGAAATAAAAAAATATAAAAATTTAAACTAGAGTGAAAAAAAAAATCAGATTTTCATTTTCAAAATTTTCCTTATCTTCAATGATTATCATGAAAGCATTTAAAACAATATTAAAAACATAAAAATAATTATTTGTGAAGACCATTATACCCTTTTCACTTAGATGATATGGAACAACTGTATTGTGTTGTGGTGCAGATCTTCTAATGGTAAGAACCATATCATTTTTTTTTTTTAAAAATGAGTAACTAATAATGTCTTGTTTTCAATTATAAATCTTCAAGTAAATTCCATGATAATGTAATTATTTTAGATACTTCTATGTTTAGAGCTATTTTAACACTAGCCTCAACTGATTTCGTATTTTTTTTTTTTACCCTCAATCAGCTATTATTAGAAGCAAGGAATTCTTTTGAATGAAAGAGACAGGTACATGGATTATGTGATGATTTGAACACGACCGTCCCACGAGGAATACTGCGTGACGCTGGAGCCCACACCCTCGTGGTACTTGCCGCCTTTCTGACGGGAACTTATATTCGGGACTGTGCCCAAAATGTGTGACAACAAATCTTCTTTAATTTTTTAGCCGTCTTTTCCAAAAAATAAAAAGGACAAGAAAATATTTTAAATTAGTAGAAAAAAGTATTAAATATCTTAAACCATGAATTCATGTTTATACATATCAAGAGTTAACGTTGGAGGACGAGATGTTTTTTTTTTTTTTTTAGAAAAAAACGGGGCAGAATATAATTTGGAGGAATCAAAATATAATTTTCAGATTTTATACTCAGGTCTAATTTTGTTTTGAAATTTCTGAGATGGTCTGGACCCCTCCTGGTCTCCATATAGTTCCTCTTATGTTGATATTAGTCATAAATTTTTTTTGTGTGAAATGACTTAAATCTTTCTTAAGCATAAAATTTTAAGATTGTTCCACGTGGTTAAAATGACTTGTTCCTAACGATTAACTGATTTGCTCCTAAAACTTAAATGAGTTGCTCTTAGGGCCTAAACTCACTTGTTCTACTCGGTAAGCTAACTTGCACCTAACATTAGAGACTTACTCCTAATGCTAAACTGAGTTGCTCCCGAGATTAAAACGACTTGTTCCTAAGGCTAAATTAGTTACTCTCTCAATGCTAAATTGATTTGTTCTCGAAATTAAAATGACTATCTCAACAGTGTAAGGTGACTTGTTTGAAAGAGTAAGATAACTTGCTCCTAAAGTTAAAATGACTTGTTCCACGAAACTTAAATGAATTGGTCCCAATATTAAATTGATTTGCTCATATCATATAAGAATAAAAGGGTCTCAACGGGTTATTTTTTTCACTTGTTTGATATTCTTTAATTTTTTTATGTTTTTGTAATTTCAATTCTTCTTTTATTAATTTGAGAAACTTTTTTATTCTTTCCATTTTTTTTCTGAAATTTTCACCAATAAGTTGCCTTTTGTGATTTTTAAGAATCCCAATCATGGCCTAAATCATGATTCGGATTGAAGAACAGATTTTAATGTATTACAGCTGTGGCCTCCTTAACCATTTTGTCTGTCCATTCCTCACATAATTCTTAGTATGAATGTGACGGATTACAGTGCAGCTGTCTATAGTTCGGGCGCAATAATTTAATTTTGCTTGTTTTGTTTTTTAAATTATATTATTTTAATTATACGTATAACCAAAACTGTCTCGATATTTTTAGAGGACCAAACGAAATTTTACAAATAAGATTTTCTTCCCTTGGATATTGAAAGAGTTAATTACATGATTACAAATTTTTTTATTTATGCAAAAACATAAAAGCTAGGAGTGGGTAGGAGCCTAAATCAAACCCTTCACTTGCCTACGAATTCACAGCGCGTGCGCATGCATATGTAATTTGCGAGCAATTTAAATTTTACAAAATCATGAAGATAAGTCAAATAAAATTGAAGCATTAAAAATAAATGCGCCAATTAGAAGGGTGATTTGGGTATTGTAAGAGTGTGAACCAGTCTCAAAAAATTGTTCACAACAACTTGTATGTTCTCTTTATAATAATATTACTACTAGCTTCTTGTATTATTGACTAATTATGTAATATATCACGTGGTATTTATTACTTAATATTTTAATTAATAAATTATCGCGATACATATTATATGAGTAATTTCTTATTTCTCAACAACAACCAAACAAGATTGTATGGATTAATTTATCATTCTATCGTTACGTGATTTGATATGAACACTATGTATGAATTAAATGCTACATAATCCAAACGCATTAAATAACTCTTTGTATTATTTGGAGCGTACGTATTGTGAGACCGGCGAGAGGTCTGGCACCCTTGAATTTGGCATAAAAATCCTGGCTGTGTATTATTGCATCAAAAGTCATAATCAGGAATCATTATATGCTTCTCAATGCTTTATTAACTAGTTTGTATCATTGTCTGGGAGAGATTTATTAATATTCGGTAAACCATCTGCCTTATCTTATTTTACTCCACCGTTGATATATATATATATAAAGTTTCTAACAAGGGATTTTTTATTTTGCTAAAATAATGGTCTTTTATTTTCTGACCAATATTAATTATCCGAACTGTTCGATATGTTTAAAATATATTTTTAAAGGTACTTACGAGAAATCGGCTCAAAAAAATACCCGAAAGAGCTTGATCTAATTAGTTTTTCATAAATACTGATAAGAACAGTTTTATAAAAAATTAATTGGATCAAGCCCTACCCAATAATATTTTGAGCTGATTTTCTCGCTGGTATCCTTAGAAACATGTTTTAAACACATTGAATAATTCATATCATCAATATTTAATCAAAAAATAGGAAGTCCTTATTTTAGCAAAATAAGAAATCCCTCGTTAGAAGCTTAGTACACACACACACACACACACATACACATATATAGTGAGTTTCTACTAAGGGATCCCTCATTTTGTTAAAATGAGGGCCTCCTATTTTTGAATCAAATATTAATGATCTGAACCGTTCAATGTATTTAAAACATGTTTTTAAGGATACTCGCGTGAAATTAACTCAAAATATTATCGGGAAGGGCTTGATCCAATCAATTTTTTATAAAACAGTTC
Source organism: Arbutus unedo (assembly GCA_014822125.1). Classification (NCBI taxonomy): domain Eukaryota; kingdom Viridiplantae; phylum Streptophyta; class Magnoliopsida; order Ericales; family Ericaceae; genus Arbutus; species Arbutus unedo. The sequence continues at coordinate 6,568 of JABCMJ010008257.1, forward strand.
CTGTCAGCATTTATGAAAAACTACTTAGATCAAGCCCTTCTCGATATTTGTTTTTAGTCGATTTCTTAAGGGTATCCTTAAAAACATGTTTTAAACACATTGAACGATTCGGATTATAAAAAATTAATCAGAAAATAGGAGATTCTTATTTTAACAAAATGAGAGATCTCTGGTTAGAAGAGGACTCTCTCTCTCTCTCTCTATATATATATATAGCGAGCTTTTGATAAGGGATCCCTTATTTTGCTACGATGCGGACCTCCTATTTCTTGATCAAATTATGATAATCCAAACCATTTAATGTGTTTAAAACATGTTTTTAAGGGTATCCACAAGAAATCAGCTCAGAATAATATCCGGAAAGACTTGATTCATTTTTTATAAAATAGTTTCTGTCAGTATTTATTAAAAACTATTTAAATCAAACTCTTCTCAATATTGTTTTGAGCCAATTTCTTCCGGGTACCCTTAAAAACATATTTTAAATACATTAAACGGTTCGGTCCATCAAAATTTGGTCAGAAAATAGAAAGTCCGCATCATAACAAAATAAGAGATCTTTTATTAAAAGGAGACGGTACATATATGTGTGTGTGAGTGTGTTCAACAATGGCAAATAAAGATAAGCTTCTCTCTGTCCTATCATTTGTGCTTACCCTCTAATTCGTGACATTAGTTCTATATACTTTGCTTAATGCTAATCCAACGTGACTTAAAAAAAGTATAATTTATTTGGTTATTGTTCCGTATAAAGTGTCATATATTTTAATTTAATACGGTCGACGACGACTTACATTTTTCTAGTTAAAATGAGTTAACCAGATAGTAGTTAATTTTTCAAAAAATGAATTAAATTATTTTTCCTCTAAATAAGGTTTTTGATCTTTTCAACTTTCGATTCATCGAGTAACTCTTGTAACCAAATACAAGAGGTCTTGTACATTATTCCACCCGGAGATAAGCCCTGTAGGCATAAAAACGAAAGACGATAGGAGCAAGGGCAAAACTACTACGGAATTAGGAGGGAACTAGACCTTTTAAAAATTTCAACAAATTTAGTATAAATTTTAAAAATTATAAAAAAAATTCAAATCGAAAATCAAATGAGTTTTCATTGAATTAATCAAGTTTTGGTGAGAATGGGGAACAGTCTACCTTCTTTCTAGAATAACTTGTCATATGGTAATGAGAAACACATGCATACAATTTTAATTAGTTGGGACAAAACTCCAAATGCCCTGATCAGTGAAAAAAACAAAAAAGGGCTACAAAATTTAGAGAAAATCTACATACACATTTGTAATACACAGATTTGGACATACATGTGATCTATATTGTTTTAGAGAGTCTCTCGTGCTTCAAACAATTTTAGATAAAACTTTATCCGGATCTATGTTGCAGAAGTATGTGGTGTCTTGTTCAAAAATTTATATGGAGTACATACTTCTATAAACACATGACGTATGAAATAGACAAGTGGTGCTAGCATTACTACTATAATCACTAAAGATGACACTACCAAATTGGCTAAAATGTCAATTTTTGAAAACATGTCATTAAAAAAATTTGAAATAATTATTGATGTCAATTTACAAACAAAACTGTCATCTATTATCGGTAATCCCCTTTATGATGTCACTTTTGAATGAAAGTTACATCGAAATTAAATAGTAAAAATTTTATGGGAATCTTTTTAATGTCAGGTTTGACTAAAATTGACATTGAAACAAAATAATTTTTTTATAATATCAGTTTTATTAAAAGTAACATTAAAAAGGTTCCATGTTAGTTTTTGCAAAACTATCATTAAAAAATTTGGAACAAGTATTGATGTCAGTTTACCAAAAAAAATGTCATCGCTACTACAATAGTTCTTAAATAAGATGTCAATTTTTCCAAACCTGTCATTAAAAAACCAAAATAAGTATTGATGCTAGTTTACAAAAAATTGTTATTACTATCACAATAGTGCTTAAATAATATGTCAGTTTTTGCAAATCTATCATTCAAAAAAACTGGAATAAATATTGATGTGAGTCTACAAAAAAAACTGTCATATAATCCTCCTATAATATCAATTTTGATTAAAACTGGCATTGAAACAAAGAACTCACATAAGGCGTTGAACACATATATTAGATATTATAAATATCTCATGAATATTATGTTTGATACAGTGGTTAGAGAAGATGAACGTAAGGTGTTGGTCGGGTGGAAGATCAGAGGTTTGAAACTTAGGAAAAAAATATAATGGTGTTTTGGCCATATTGAGTAAATAATAGTGTTATTTTTAATGAAATTTTGTAGCTAGCATATTTTAACGATGACAATTATAATCTGTCATCTTATACTTTTTAATGACACTTATAAAGTATCATCTGTATAGATATCAATGACAGTTGGAAACTGTCATAAAAAATTAAAAACTTTTAATGTCACCTCTACATATGACAGTTTTGCAACTGTCATCTTTCACTTTTAATGACAATTTTTAACTGTCGTCTTTGATGATTATTGTAGTAGTATAGGTTTACTTATATAGATATTAATGTAACTATTTCAGATCTTGTTAACTCTTAGGCCTTGTTTGGTAACAATCAAATGAGGAGATAAAATTTGACTTCCGGATATAGTAATTCATATTGTCATATATGGAGTTTGTTAGCGGTTTTGGATTCCGAATATGATATTAAGGATACAAATTTTATCTGCGTGGAAGAGAATAAAATTTGGACACCCCTTCCCATATCCATATCTTATTCTTGTTTTATTTACGCAAATGGTATTATTTATTACAAGAATGCCATCCATATCCACATATCTATCATATCATTTTTTCTCAAAAATTACTCAAACAAACTATTTATAACTATTTATCCCCCCATACTAAATCTCTCTTTCAACTACATATTTACCTCATGTTTTCAAAATTTTAACCGCTAACAAACAAGCGATTATGTAATAACTGGATTATACGGGAGTTTATCCCATCTTTAATTGAGCAAACACCTTTGAATTTGATTTTCTAAAAATTAATCAAAATGAGCATAAACTGATCCAAAACCCCGAGGTATTAAAAAAAATGAAAAGAAGATGTTTATATAAACTATAGTTCCAATTAGTGCAATGTATGATCCCAACACAAGCCAAAGGGGAAAGCACCAGAATACATCCAAAAAAATTATGAAGGCAATTATGCTACTCCCTCTTCTTCTTCTTCTTCTTCTTCTTCTTCTTGCTGTTGTGCAGAGCTTCTCTTTGTTGGCTCTAGCCGTGCCTCTGGCTTGCTTTTTCTTACACCTCTTCAATGATATATGGCTAAAGCATCAGAGAGTTCGATGGAAGCTCAAAAAACAAGGGATCGGAGGGCCTCAACCTTCTCTTTTCTATGGGAATGCCCCTGAAATGCAGAGAATTCGGACATCCGCGAAGAAGACGATGGAGAACCACACCGACTTCATTGCCCATGACTTTTCTTCCACCCTCTTCCCTTACTTCGAACAATGGCGGAAAGAATACGGTAATTTTCCTGCCACCATCCTTCCAATTTCATCTGATTATCATTTTATATATATATATTTTTTACAGAAAATTACGGTATACAGAATTTCAATGGAGAATTAGGTGAAACAGAGTGCCATTTCAATGAGAAAATTGCTTTTAAACGACTTATGACGTTAACAAACATTTTTGGAAAGTATTCAAGAAAACTTCTCACAAATAGAATAGATTTACTTGAATGTGTAGGGTTTTAAATTCAAATGAATCTTAACCTTTGATTTTTAATACGAAAATTTTTCCGGGACCACAGCGCTCCTTAACTTTTTTACCCAACATGAGGCCAGGGTTCACTCTCACGGTCTCAAGTTCAAAAATTTTTAAGTGCTATATAAACTAGTTTGGACACTCTGAAAATATCTTTAACCACTGAGGTGTCATGGATTAATTGCACTTCCAGATTTATAAGGGTCCTAGGAGCAATTTTAATAGATTGGCTTCAAATTTGCAGATGTCAAATATTTTAAGAACTTGTGTGATAATTTAGCATCTCCAAATTTAATGCATGTTAGTGTTATATCTGTCAACCATGATGTAGAATTTGTTAATATTATTACTCTGCAAATGAAACTCTATGGTTTAAAAGAACTCCAAAAAGTCATAAAAGGAAAGCAAGAAAAACATTTTGGCAACCACTGTCAAATTTAAGAAGAATTTGACTTTGTATTTGCAGGTAAGATTGGAGATGTTTTTTTTTTAATACCTTTTCGGTTTTTTAAAATTTCACGTGGGATTTGACTTTATCCGTCGAAGATGCTCTTACGTACTTGATTGTAATGATAAGGCCAAGAATTATAAAAGAAGTGTCAAATTTGTTAGCTATAGAAAAGGACTATCGAATTTTTGTATATATAGTATTTTCTATATTAACAAGAATGATCAAGGCCAAGTGCAAGAAGAAGGTTCACAGGGAGAAACATTTAACCAGATTTTCTTTCTGAAATTTTCTTGAAGAAAATTGACAAGAAAATATGATTGATTAGGGTTTAGATGCGGTTGGTATTTTCAAACATTTAGGCCAGAACACTTATGGTCAAATCATATGAAGGTGGGTTGGCCGAGAAAATTATAATAATGATCAACTTATACAACAATAATTGCATATAATTAATACAAGAATAATGAATCGTCATCACTAGCTAGAACAAGGTGTATATCCAGTCATATTCTATTATCTTACAGTGATGCAATTTATTTTTTATTGTGAATAACCATGTAGATCAGTCAAGTTGTTAAGCATATTATGATAATATAACTAGAATATAATATAGTTTTTTTTTTTTAATAATTTGGACAAATTCATTCGGCGATATTGAATGAACTTGTTTTTATTAGATTACCACAAAAGACGTCATTTTTGTATAACAACTTGAAAGTCATAAGTAGTGTAAAAAAAAAATTAAAAAAATCTAACGCGAAAAAGTTTTAAAAGCAAAAAGAAATATTAAAACTAAAGTATTATTTTGAGGCAAAGGGGCTTAACCGTAATCTCATGGGTCAAAGTCTAGATAAACATAGACCATTCCAGAAGAGGGTGGAATGTGCTGGTTTCAGTTGCTCCAACATGTGACAACTTCAGTCTCAATGATTTGAGGGATAAAAGAGAAGAGCAATGTTACGGTCTCAGAAATTGGATCAAGAAATTTTTTATAAATTAAAAAACAAAGGTCACAATTCACTTGGATTAATAAGATTACAAATACAAGTAAATCATGACTATTAATTTTGAATTCGAAAAAACTTTCTTAGCCTAATTTCAGAGACCATAGATTTTTTCTAAAGAGAAAGTGAACTTTATTGTCAAAAGGACAATAATGTAAATGGGGTTGGACCCCATTTCTGGTTCTTTCATCAGTCCAGATTCTGACCAACATCTTCATGTGTTATATTGGTTTTTTGGTCATATCAAATCAGGCTGTGCAGAGATGTGGGTTCTACCAATGTTTTTTTTCGGTTTCAGTTCATTTGAGCTTGCTTCTTTTTGTGATCAACAGTTGTTTATGTCACCCGAAACGTCCTGATACGAGAAAAATAACACCCGAAAACGTGGTGTGTTGTTTAGTAGTATAAAATGTATGTAGCAGAGTTTAAGGTACTTGTAAATATGAAATCTCTCTTTTTCTAAAACTAGACACTCAACAATATACTTGGCCATTTTCCCACTTAATCATGTAACAAACATGCACTACTAAGAATATGTGGTTGGACGGTCCACTCTTGTCGTATGTTATCTTGTTCATACTTGACTTTTTTTTTGTCGTAAGGAAAACTTCACGATCCTGTTTGGATCTTGGATAAGTGAAGGAAAATTTAATAACCTAAAAGGGTAGGAAAATGAATTTGGAACCTCTAGTTTGAATGAAATCTGAGTTTTTCAGTGCTTGAGATGCAGGCCCAGTATACACTTATTCAACGGGAAACAAACAACATTTGTACGTGAATCATCCGGAAATGGTGAAGGAAATGAACCAATCTATTAGCTTGGAACTGGGTAAGCCATCTTATGTGACCGAGAGGCTCGCACCTATGCTTGGCAATGGCATTTTGAGGTCCAATGGCCTATTTTGGGCTCGACAGAGGAAAATCGTCGCTCCAGAATTCTTCATGGACAAGGTCAAGGTAATTACATCCACGAACCATAGTCTGCTGATCAGTAATATGAAGAAGAAAGACTTAAAAACATCACGCGAAAGCTATAAGCTCAAATCACATAAATACTTTTAACTTGTTTTACACTTTTGATGTCCCACAAATGAGTGATGTGGGAACCTGAATAATTGGCAGGGGATGGTGGGTCTAATGCTGGACTCAGCACAGCCATTACTGAGAAAATGGGAGGGGTGTATTGATGCACAAGGTGGGATGGTGGCAGAGATAAGAGTGGATGAGGACTTGAGGAGTGTGTC